>JAHDVE020008919.1:0-47905 GCA_022606495.2 Halesus radiatus | reverse complement strand
GTTCAATTTATGTCATCTTCATCGATATCATATCTTGAATTCAAGATTTGTCAATATTATTCTCCATTTTTAATCCCATATTATTGGCAGCTATCTTTATAATGATTACAAAGTTCTTAACGAACACAATTGCAAACTAGACAGTGTCTCGGATTAATATGTGTTGTTTTTTTCCGTATTCATGTTACATTTAGGTTATGTTAATATTATTTTCTTCAATGATTAAATATTACAATGAGGTGTTTAAATCTCAGCAAAAAAAAAAAATTGAAAAAAGGCATATTATTTATTTACTGTTTAATTCGTAGAACTAAATATTTTATTTATTTTTATTTTTATTTTATGTAAATCGAATTTTTTAATAATATCATGATAAGTTCTGAAAATATTTTAGTTTTTTATTATTGTGACATCTGTTTCCGCCTTCAAGGCCATTTTCAAACTGTGGTAAGGTCACCTTGAGACGACTTATTTATATGATTTTATTCTATCTTAATTGTATGGTGTCTAAAATGACTTAACGTTGAAATTGATTTATTTTGAAAATAATTGTGATAATAGATTCCCTCTTCTGTGAGGTACTTAGAGTTGAAATCTGTTTTCTCTGCATTAAATGGAGTTTTTTTCTTAATTGTCTTATATAGCTGTCCTTAATGCTCAATCAGATACCTAACAGCTGTCTCAATAATAATAAAAAACTTACATACTTGCAAAACTTAATAATATTAGTAAATTTGAATTAGAATCAATTCTAAAAAAGGTGTAATTTGATAATACATTCAGACACGCAAATGCGATTTTTTTAATGTATTTCTTCAATCAAATAATTGTTAATTCATTATTCTTTCCATAGATGGTACTGCAAAACAACATTTTTAATGATTGCTTTAAAACATATCGGTGGTGTTAGAAACTAAAAAAACTGGACAATTTATATGAACATGTTCGGAAAAAGCATTTACTTTGTGGCTTGTTATAAATATAATATAATTGTATAAATTTGTTTTTAATATAATAATCTTGACCGGTTTCGGGAGTATCATTCCCTCGTCAGGAATACATTAAAACTATACTGCGATATAAAATAATTATAGATAAACATAAATAGGTGTTGGAGTGGGAGCTGACCAAAGGGGAAGAGGAAATTATAAGTTTTTAAGAATAGTGTGATTTACTGGAAAAATATCTAAAGGAGGATTATATGATAAATTTTATTATTCATTATATTATTATTTGGGGATTTTCTAATTTCCAGTGCTTCTAAATTAGCTAATTTTATAATTTCTACAAACGATTGGTATTCACTTTGTACCGTCATTATTAATAAATTAATTAAAAATTATGTTTTGTAATCGTCACTTTATACATATACATAGATATCTACATGTTTCGAAAGCGATGCTTTCTTCATCACAGCTCTTCAGTCTTTATGGACTGCACGCCACTGGGTTTGTTGTTCTTTATTAATCAATGTTGTAAGCATTTTTAATTATTTCTAATTTTGAAACTGTCCATTCATGGTGGAATTCCATATTAAAAGGATTTTATTTTATTATATATTTTTTTGTAACTTTTTTCCACTTATTTAAATAACATAATATAAAAAAAAAACATAGATTCAGTAAATAAACACAATGTAATAATAATGTTTTCCAGAGGGTAACAAACCAACCCGAAAGTATCGGTTAAAACATAATAAACAGTACATATACCATAGATTTAGTATTCATTGTACCAGTCTGAGGATTCCCATGATAGGGTGAAACCGGTCCGGTCGAAAATAAATAAGTGGAAAATAGTTACAAAGGTTTTTTAATAAATAAAAAATCATCATGTTGTAAGCGTTACGATGTTTTATACATGTGAGTTTCGAGTTTTTAGTGTTAGTAATACAAGTGATTCAAAATGTATAACGATACTAATGGGTAGTGATTAAAATATGTACTCACCATGGTAACGACTTTTGGTCAACTTTTCGCTACGCATTTCTCGTGGATACGTTCTCATATCTCAATAAGGCAGTAATATAAATAAGCATTTTTAATTTTGCAGCTTTATTTCCTTAGTAAAAAAAATCTCTTATACATACATATATAAACAATATCACCAGTGCTTTTAGTACTACTTTTAGTAGTACTTTTAATTGCATCTCTTTTTATTGCTTTGTATACAAGTACTGTTAATTTGTTCTCTTCTTACTGCTTTGTATATAGGTGCTGTTAATGGGTTCTCTTCTTATTTCTTTGTATATACGTGTAGGTACTTTTAATTGAATCTATTTTTATTGGATTGTACTCGTATATAAGTACTGTTAATTTGTTATCTTCTTATTGTTTTTTGTATGGGCAATGTTAATTTGTTATAATTTTATTGCTTTGTGTATTTTATACACACTTACTGCATAATTTGTCATTTTGCAGTACGGAGTATTGTAAGAGTAATTTAAAGAACAGTACCATTGAATCTAAATCATTATTTTAAAACTACAAGACTTGCAAAGAAATCAAAGTATGATACCGGTAAAAACGACGGGACGGATTGGGGTAGCCGTAGCTCACTAGATTAGAGCGCAGGGTCCCAGAAAGACCAAGCGATCCTGGGTTCGAGTCCCAGCTGCTACCGTTATCTTTTTCTTTTCTGTGTCTTTTTTTCACGTTTCGTTATAATAGTTGTTAATATTATCTTCAATGATTAAAAATGCATTATTTTTAAGTTCATTACAGTAAATCGCACTTAAAGTGAAATAACACAAAACTGCACAATATAAATGGTATGTTATTATTTAATAATAACATTTCTCATGTTATTATAAGTGTTTGTTTCCACACCATTAAGTGAACTGGATTACTGGCTCGTTAAACATATTTAAATTTTACGTCTTTGTTGCTTTAGTAAAAAGGCCATCTTACTTTCACAAAATTTGATTCTACTACTTTCTTAGAAATCGTATTAGGCTTGTTTAAATAATCGTAAATTTTCGAAAAATCTAACCAATTTCAGGTCCCGACGTTAAAATTTCAATTTTTTGATTGGATTAAATGTACGGAATGCGACGAATTTAAGCGGCTTGCAAAGAACAGCGGTGGCGGAAATGCGATCGGAATTCGGAATTCAAATTAGTCCCGCGCTGCGCAGCTCATCCGGATATCGCGATGGGACCGGAACCAACCCAGCTAGGGAGGTGTGAGAATAGATTCCCATTCAATTGTACGCGAAAAGTAGGTTTCCTTTATAAATATTAATTATATAGAGATCGAATTATTCGTTAAGGAGAATAATGTAGCTCGGATAAATTAAACATAAAGGAATTCATGTTCAATCATACGTTAATTTATATAGGAATGTTTAGGATTCATCGTAGAATTAATACTCTGTTAATTAGAGTATATTTAAGTTTTCATTCGAAATCTTTTTTTAAAAACATGTTGGCTAATTTTATTGTATGCACTAGTTTGTTTTTGGGTGAGAACAATGAGAACTCCAATGTTTATAAAAAACTTAATAATAATTTTTTTTACATTTTATTATTGTAGTGAATGATAAATTATTATGGCAGAGCATTAAAATTATTGAAATATTACAAGTAATGTCAAAATAAAATATGTTATTTTGTTGTATTTTTTCGGCATTCACTATATAGCAATTACCGGTTTCGACACAACCGTGCCATTCACTAGTTTTTAAGAACGCTAGTGAATGGCACGGTTGTGTTGAAACCGGTAGCGAATTTAATAATTCAAAAATAGCAAAAGTACATAGTAAATAAAATTTCCAAACAAAATATGTTATTTTGTTCAAATTGTCAAATTGGTAGTTGGAAGAATCATAAAAAAATCTCTATTTGAAAGATAGATGCTTCATATTAATAGCTGCTAATGGCAGTGGCATGCAGTCCATAAAGGCTGAAAAGCTCTACCTGTTCTAAGAAAAAAAACGCATGGAAAAAAAAAATGCAAGAGTTTTCTAACAAAAACGCACATTTTTCTATCAAATCGGTGAGAAACTTTTACGTTTATTTATTCAGTTAGTCACAAAAATCAGCGGAATTGAAGAAAAAAACGCTCTTTCCTAATATGCAATGCATAATCATACCTAAATTGCGCACAGTCTACCGTTGGTGATAGGGCAATGCACGCCACTGGTTAACGGTCATATTAAGAGTAGATATTTTGAAGAATTAATAAAATATTACTCAGGTATAAACTTCAATTAATAACTCATTAGTAAAATATTTAAATAAAATAAAGTAAAATATGCATGTACACATTTTTATTTTAAATCTTTAAATACGTACGATAACGACAGATTTCCCCTTCAAAAAAATTCTCTATTTTGTCTCTTTACTTTGCTACAGTCCCTGGTTTCCCGAAAAAAAAATTTATTATCATGTTTAGATGTTTGGGTTTATCAAATTAAGCATATCATTTCCCCGAACTGGTTATAAAGGCACCGGGCACCGAATGTTGAATGGGCGCGTTTATTTGCCATTCAATTAAACAACAGCCAGCCTCCTTTAAAGCCTATTATTTAATGTAAGACGAACCTCCGCCGCCCATCTAAGTCTGCAAGCTATCCGGAGCTTTGACTACAGCCTAGAATTAATCCCACGGTGTAGGACGGCTCGAGGAATCGCAATTTAAGTTCCAAGTTTACCCTTCCGAATATCACCCTT
Source organism: Halesus radiatus (assembly GCA_022606495.2). Lineage (NCBI taxonomy): Eukaryota > Metazoa > Arthropoda > Insecta > Trichoptera > Limnephilidae > Halesus > Halesus radiatus. The sequence continues at coordinate 43,233 of JAHDVE020008919.1, read as the reverse complement.
CCGTTCTGCCAGGTAATCGGAGGAGATAATGACTAAGATAAGGTTCCGGATACATACGACTTCCTACATATACATGCACGAGTATATTTAAATACGTCATTACGTGATAGTGGCGTTTGAATATGTTTAACGACTAGATATGAATTGGCAGGTGTCCTAAAGCTGAAATGGTCTCATTTCGTATTGCATTTATATGATTTATTATAAACCACAAGTAGCAATATGCATTTTTTTAAGATAGTAAAAAGAGTGAAAAAAAAATCGTGTAAGGAAATTATAAATAATATTATCAGTCTTTCACTGATAATATATTTTTTTTTGTTACTCACGTCTGTTTGGTTTGTAACAGACGAAAATATACAGCTTTAAGTAAATAAATATTATTAAAAAAATATTCTCTTATACACTCTATTGCATTGAAAATAACAACATTATTAAATACTATAATTTTGAATGAGTACGTTACATTCTAAAATTCAAGAATACGTAATCAGTAGAATTTATGCCGCCATTTTAACAATAATTGCTGGTGTAATGGGCAGCATAGTTAGCCATCCAAAATAGTTGATAGGGGTTCGATTCTCAGTCGTGGCAATAAAATAAAGAAATACTTTTTTTTAATTAAAATTAGTTTATTTCAATCATATATTTTTTTAAATTACCCATATAAACAACAAGTATTTATTAAATCATAATTTTCTTCTAACGGGTTGCTACTGTAAATAAACCCTAAACCAATTTTAATGGAAGTTTTTTTTTAAAATTATAATATTCTATCTGAAATGAAGGGTGCAATCTTTCAGCATCACAAATCCTACAATTATAAAATTACCTGTCACAAATTGGATCATCGGTGCTACATCCCTTGAAGATTATTGGACGCCTCTAAGAAACTCCTACACTTCTGCAGATCTCCCAGTATTGCCATTCGGTTCTTATTTCAGCATACAGTTAGTTTGAAAACTGCCTTAATCGCCGAAACAGCTGTCACAATAACAAAAACTAAAAATACAATTTGCAGAACTTAATAATAACATGGAATCATGTTTGAAGGTAAAAGGAAAATTTATTTTGTTCCTATCCCAAGGTAGAAAACAACATTTCTAATGATTGTTTAGAAGTTCAAAACCGATAAGCGTGTGATAAGGACTCTTATTAAGGACTTTTATTTGCAAAGATATATCGATAAAAGGCGTTTAATATCTACACGTCTCTTACCAATTACGACGATCATTAATTTTTTTTAAACTATTTCCCAGTAAAGGAATATTATTATAACGGTTTTTAATAAAAAAACGTTATATTATAATAACACTCAAATTTCGTCGTAGTGGCGATACAAATGCACTAGTACATGACTGTAACCGTAACAAGGGTATGTAATCCACATGAAAAAATAAAGTATCGGATAATACCAGCCCCGTGAGATTTATACGATCAAAGATTGAAACGACATATTTACTACCCTCATCCGGCTTTTCAATCCATTTTCACATCAAATTGAAACACGTTACGGCTCGTACGGGCACGTTTGAGGTATCAGAGGCTTTGGCGCTGCGAGGAAAGGGTCTTTTCTTGAGGGCGTAGGACAATATATCCACCTAGAATTTATGTCAGGAAAAACATTCTACCATCACTCTACCACAGAATTTTTACAATTGAAAGTCGTTGTCATCCATGATCTACATCTGCAGCGTTTTATTTAATACAAACGATGTGATAAGTTAGTCTTTTCAGAGATGTAAGGGTTATTTGGAAATACCAGAATAACTCGAAAAACCCATAATTTTGAGTCAATTTTAAAATGACGTAATATTGACGAAGCTTATTCAACTCGATCGTGGTTGGAATAATTAGTTTTCCAAAATAATTGCAATTCTTTATTATCATATCCGTATCTCAAACACATATTCTTTTAATAATAATATACGGCACAACATGTGCCATTAAAATAAAGCTAAGAAATATGTAAATACTAGAATAACAAAGAAACAGAAAAATACAAGTTTATCAGTTACGTAAGTACCTACATAGTGTCTACTCCTTTCAAACCCTCCAGCCAATTATTTAAAAATGGCATTCTTTGACTTGGTTCTGATAGTTTTTTTTATGGTTTCGAAAATATTTATTTAATTTATTAACGCCCTATTGAGCTTTTACATGGAATAATAGGTACCATTACTAAAGTATAAATGTATTTTTATTAACGAGATAATTTAGCTAGTGGTAGTATCATAAGTGCATTCGTATTATTGTTATTTAACATTGACATGCGTATCATGGAGCAAACAATAAAACATGTACCTAGTTACAATACAAAGAATCAGAAGAATGAAATTACTGTATTGACCGCTATGTTTAACTTATAATATTAAAAAGTATGTAGTATGACAATGCAAGTAAATAAAACAAATAAAATATAACATACAAACAAGTTAAAATATGCATACATAAAAACTTGAAAAGTAAAGTAATGTTTTATGTACATACTAGCTGATATGTACCGGGCTTGCACGGGATTTTTTTATTTTTATAAAGTTCTGAATTACTTGTCATTAGGGTGCCATAATTGATTTGACAGCGAAAGTAACTATCTCCAAATAAATAAACATTCATTTGAATATTTTATTTTATTCCAAATTTTTTTTTTTTCAAAATATATCTAAATCACTAAGTTTTTAAGTATTATTATTTAAGTGTTTTTCATCTTGAAAATATTCTACCCAAAAAAACTTTCTTTTGAATATGCGATACGTGGTTAACCAGAGTGTTATATCTATGGGCTAACCTAAATAAAACATGGCGGGTTCAATGTTTTTCATACTAATTTTAAAACGTTATAGTAACAGTTTTACATATTAGATTTCATTCAAAGTACTTTCTAAACCTTCCAGGCACTAATAAAAATAAGCATTGCCATTTTCAGCGAAACCGGTCAAGTAATTTTCGAAAAAATCCGGGACAAACAAACAAACTTACATTGATTTTTATATATATAGATGTACCACTCTCTCTCTTTATTCAATGATAGGTACAGGTAATTTTTTTTTAAAGATTCTTTCACGTGTATTGGTGTTTTGTATAGTAGGATTACTGCGGGGTAAGATTTGCCTGTATAGATAGATACATTTTAAAAATGTAATATCTGGAACCATTTGACTGAGCGTTCTTTCGTCCAAATCATGTTTTCAGATTTCCATTTTATAATGAGATCGCAGGATATTAGAAGAACTACTAGGGAGAAATGCAGAATCATACAGAAATTCAAGTATTCCAAGCATATTTTTGAATGTTTATGCCCTGTCTTAAACAGTTCGCGTATTCCGTGCGCTTTCAGAAAGTCATTATAAATCTAACGTTGCTTTGAAAAACTCACAATACTTTATAAATTAATAAGAATTACTTCGTTTAAACCACTGTTTTTTTTTCAAATATATAAATGTCTACATGTTTCAGAAACAAAGCTCCCCCTCATTAGGATAAACAATACATGATATATATATACATATATATATACATACTGTTTATCCTGACGAGGGAACTTCACTTCGGAAACATGCAGATATTATTTATATATTAAAAACATTGGTTCAAACAAAGTAATTCTTATTATTTCTAATTTTGAAACTGTCAATTCATGGTGGAATTCCATTTTAAAATGTTTTTTTTCTTATTAAAAGCTGACACGAATGACTTTATACAATTAAAAAAAACCATAGATCCAGTAAATAAACACAATATAATCCGTCTTCCAGAGGGTAATAAACCAACCCGAAAATGGTTTTTAAAACATAATAGTAAACAGTACCGTCAGCAATAAAACAAATTTCAAGTAATAAAAACAATATTAGAAAGCAGGGAACTCACTCCCGACATCGATGCTATATATACCATAGATTTAGTATTCATTGTGCCAGTCTGACGATCCTTGTGATAGGGTGAAACCGGACCGGTCGAAAATAAATAGGTTGTAAAAAGTTACAAAGGTTTTTTAATCAAAAAAATTCATATGAAAGTAATTTTTATTAATTTATTAATTATGACTCCACAAAATGATTACGCATCTTTTTAAGAAATCGTGATACTTTTTCTGCATTATTAATGTATTGAGCATGAGTTACTTACGTATTAAAAATAATTATAATATTCGTAAAAATGTGACCTTACCGGGATACCCCGTTCGAAGGTCACATTGTACTTGGTTTTGTGTAGGAATTATAAATAAAGTCAATTTTTTTTGTTTGTTTGTAAGCATGTAAAGTGAATTTAAATTAAATACAACATTGTAAGCATAGTTAACAGAATAAGTAAGATAAAATAAATTTGTTGAGGAAAATTATAAAGCAATAAAGGAACGAAAACTATAAAATCTTTAAGATAACATTACGTGAGCATTAATCTCTGTTAGGTTGCAACATATATCTATATTCTGTCTTCCCGTGTACATAATCCATGTCTTAATAGTCACTTCTGTTGAGGTTAGTTAATTTTTTTTATTACAAGAGGGAGGATGTTAAATAATTTTATAGAGAAATTTTGCAAAATTATTTGTCCAAAAGTCGTTTCCGTACTGTGTTGGTGGAATGTATTGTAAACTGATATTATAATATTTTTTCTCGATTGGTTGCTATCTTTATGATGATTACATAGTTCTACCCGAATATAATTGCAATCTAGATAGTGTCCCAGATATATCTATCCGATTTTTATTTATATGGAGCGCCTATTGACTTTTTCTACAAGTCTAGAAAGAATGTACAATTTATTTTAATAACTTTTTGAAGCGTATAAACCTCATTGTAATATTTAATCATCGAAGAAGACATGAAATTTAAAACAAAAAACAAAAAAAATACTTTACATCCGTATTAGATATTTATCCTTTAATAAAAAAAATAGATCATTCAGTTTCGATGGGTATTTTGACCTCCAATCCAAAATTCAGTTTTGTATTAAACAGGCATCGCAGCCGTTAAGTAAAACAGATTTAAATATCAATACGGTTATCTCAATTATATTACAATAAAGAAAATGAGAACAAAGTAGAAACCAAATTTATTCAAGCGGTAACAATTATAAGTCATATTGATTACAAAAAACTTTTAGAGAACTTTTAGGGGTTCGACTTGATTAATTGATTTGATGTCGATTTTCGAGAAAAAAATAAGACGCCCAGGTTTTCGTTTATTATGCGAACCGTCATTTTTATTTAGTGACCCGGTACCGGGTCGCGACCCATAGTTTGGGAAACACTAACTTATACCATCCATCATACCATCAATACAGAAAAATTATTTTACCTGACTGAAATCTGTATTTTCGAGAAACATTTCTGGTTTCAATTTTCAAATACATTGGAGCTTTCAAAATAAGAGGAGAACAATTTAAATATAGTGCACGATATTTTGAACTGCACGGTTCGCGCGAATGAAACGTCTACGACAAAATACTAAAATCGAGTAGAAAATACTCTCGCGGTGAGATGAGTAAACCTTCGAATAGGATTTACTGGAATTGTGGAAATCCCTTCTCACAAGCAGCGGTCGCTACACTCGAAGTGGAATCCCAGAGAAAAATTTTCCCACTACGCTAAAGGGATTATCTTCTCTCCATCCGTGTAAAATATATTATCCACTCATAAATCATTTTTTTTCAGGAGTATAAATTCCATAAAATCTACATGATAGGTATTGCAACCAGAGTTCAGTTGAACAGAGATGCGTCGCTTGCATGCGGCATGTTTCAAACTTGTCATTCGACCAAAAAACGAGAAAAATCGAGAGGGGACACATTAAAAAAAATTGTATAACTGAACAAAAATTATTTCCAAATAATTGAATTTGTTCTCGACAGTAAGTTTTCTATCTGCCCAAGGTTGTAAATCTTGGGCTTTTAGAGGAATTGAATTTTTCTAAAAAATCTTAACATGGATGAATGATTATTACTCAAACTAGATAAAAAACATTATAATTTTTAACACTGAGTGATTTCTGGTGAATAATACAAATGGTCTAGTGAGGCTTGAATATCTCTATAGTAAGTTAGTGGAGGCTGCTGTTCACTGAAAATTTCGTAAGAAAAGAAGGATGAATTATGCAGTTGATGTTATTGATGAATTTGACATTTAGATCAAACCATAGAAAGGAACAATGACTTGAGTATGGGAAATTGTCTTTCCATACAGGAGGCCCGGAGGAAAAACGATTTCAGTCAGGGCCCATGTCATCTTTGGGGATGCTGCATGGAGGGTATTTTTGAGGAGAGTAAGAAGCGAACATGGGTCTTGAAGAGACCTATTTCTTAGGAGGGTGTATTTCCAGAGGCCGGCAAATCATTCCGTAGCCGGGCTGTTGAACTTAAGAACGAGTCGTAGAAACGATGTCAACCGTGTTCAAATATTGGCTGCGCATTTGGACTATGCACCGGTGTCGAAGAGATCAATGACGGTAGTTCTTCAGAGCGTTTTCCATTGAAATACCCTTAGAACAAGGACACATTTTTACCTGACGCCTGTGCTCTAAAGATTGCAATCCATTTGTTAAGATAGGGGGATCTATAAAACGGATAGATAAAAAGAGACAAAGCTTTTTTTCACCTATTTTGGGGCTCCAGACCAGAGATGGATGCCATATTTAACAGTGGGGCACTTACGATTTGTACTAATAAAGTATCTGCGGGTCCTGCACAGTAGGCCCAGCTTCTGGGATGCTAACTTGACTCTGGCTTCGATGGAGCCCTCATGCCTCAGTCTGTGCAAGCCAGACAAAGGGCTGTTTCTCAGAAGCTGTTTGACAAGGACACCACTCGAAAGTGTACATATTTTCACCAATACACAATACCAACATGGATAACTGTATCTTGTATTATGGTCTACGCAGGTTTTATCGATCTACGCATTAAACTTCAAGGGTCAACTCCACCGGGATCCACGGTAGATAGATTTTTTTTCAGATAATTATTATACATAATTAAGAACATCGTTTACATGGTAATAATAGTGTGTATTTGAGTACTACAAATGTTTTTTTTTTATTTATTTAAATAATCCTTTTAGTATTTTTAAAATTAATTCCCTAATTGAGAAATTCTCGTGTTTAGAAAGGGAGTACTAATATTTATTGTTACACATTAATTTCAACAGTACTACCATGAACTTGATGTTTTGGTGTCTATTTACACTTATTATTACACTAATTTCAAAATAAAATAAAATAAACAGAAATTTGTAGAAATAAAATATATCTATATAATGCATGTATATAAACGTAGATATATATAGATAGATGGTTTATATTTAAAAAATGTGCTACTATTATATTAAGTCTATCCTAACTGCAATAAAACTGTAATAGGTAATGTTTTTAAAAAAAAATATATATATATATATTTCTCAATTTTTTTAATACTTGCTGATATTTTGATATTTTCATAATATTATTTAAATCGACAATATGTAATTGGAGTCTAGTATCTCTATAACAAAACTGTTATACTATATTCATATTTAAAAAAAATCCAACCTGTGTATCACAACACGCATGCACCGATATTATTGTATTATTGCGTTATGACGATTATTATTTACTGTTGTATTATATAATTTTGTTCAATTAAACCCCTGCGGACAAGCTTTTTTATTTCCCATTGTATATAATTAATATTTTACAATTAAAAATATACATTATGGTCCTATATCATTTTCACATTAGTAAGTTTCACAAATGTTATATTAATGGAATTAACTGATGAAGTTATTCCCTACTTGCTACGCTAGCTTGCGCCGTGTTATAGGTGTATATATACAGTGGCACAACCAGTTGCGAGGCTAAACCAAACGTATACTTGTCTCGACATCGGTTCTGAAACACGTCGAGCTCTACGATGACCGACCAAAGAAAGTATTATTTATAGTAGTAGTGATATAGTTAACAATGGTGTCTATTCTTAGTATTAATGTAGAATACCTATCATATTTTCCCCTTTAATGAACAGCGGGTGACATAATTTTCTCGTCAATAGTCGAATACTCTGAGAACAAGTTTCCGTACTTCTTGTTAGTTTTCTTCGTATTTTCCGAAGATATTTTCAAGCGTTATGCCGCCGGAAAATTGGATAGCCGCCTAAACGTGACCTTTTCACGTCAAGTTTTTCTTTTCCTTTATCTGCAAGTATATTGAATACCGTACGCTTCCTTGTGATAAGTTTTAGACATTCAAATATCCTGAGAATGATATCCATTTACGTTGAAATAAATTTCTTCGTTAGCATAATCTAATATCTGTGAAAATTATTATTTAGGAAGACTTCATTTCGTTGTATTTCGGAAATCTCTTTTAATATTAAGAGCTTTCATAACTTAAAAACTAAAGCTACAACTTTTGAGAAAGAACAAAAAGTTGTAAAAATGAAGAGATTCATAATTTTTCAATTTAGCTTTGGTATATATGTACCTACTACATATATGTATATTCTTTTTGTTGTGTAAGTTTGGAATTCTACATAACTACTTGATGTCGTGGAACAGCGTTTCTTAAACTTTTTGAGTTGTGACCCAATACAGGGTAATGGTTTTGGTATCGGGACCCGGGACAATATGAATAAAATAACACGTACATACTAATAAAAAAATAAATTTTAAGGAACAAGAGCTTGATTAGATATTTTTATCGAAACTCGAGAACGGTTTTCTTTCAAATTCTAACTCCGAACCATAACAAGCTGCAAAATGACCATATGCTGCAAAAATTAGGATGAAAATCATTTACGTATTCCGAGTGCAATAACAATTCAAATTAGAGTTGCGGGCTCATCTGCTGACCCAATTTAAAAGAACCTATTCCGATGTTCCGAGTGTAGTTATAAAATTCTTGTTTCATATGCCACAGAATCTGGAGGAAAACCATCTGAGTGCAATAATAATTTACCCTCGTGAACACACATGCAGATTCACTATTAAGTTAAGGCCAGTCCTGTGTTCCGATTGCGTTCTAAAATTCGAGTTGCGGACTCGTCTGCCAGCGCAATTTGAAGCAAACAGTTCTGACGTTCTAAGTGTAGTTATAAATTTCTTATTCCAGATCATATGATGCATAATTCGAAGGAAAACTATTAACAAACGTCTTCCGAGTGTAAAATAATGTAAGCTGCTGGATTCACATACAGTTTGACCTTTAAATTAAAACCAGTCTTGTGTTCGCAATTTTGAAGGAAACCATTCTGTGTGTGTTAAAATTATTTTTCCAAATAGTTTGCAAGAGGTACGCATTCTATTCTCGACTTGTGGACCTCTAAATTTGCTACAATTTTTCCCATTTATGCGAAATAGATTGTAGAATATATTATTACATCAAGGATATTTTTAATATTTATATATCTTTATAATATTTCGCGATACATTAAATACGCCAAGCGACCCGCAGGTTAAGAAACGCTGTCGTGGAAGGATTCCGTCTCCATAATTTTTCCGAGCAAACCAATATTTTATTTTGAGAGTTTCCAAGGAAACCGGAAAACTACGTTTTTACCGCGAGTTTCGAATGCCTCTAACTGCATTTTATCATTTCTATTTCCGTGGAAACTAATAACGGCGCGGTTTGATATTTTAAATTAAAAGTATACTAATCTTGCTTAAAAAACCACGCAAGGCACTCCATTACAAAGTTCAAGCGAACTGTAGATACATAATTAAATTAAATTAACAACCTTATTTGTAACATGTGAATAGTAACACATAGTCAAGACAAGTCGGGATATGTTTAACAAAAAAAAAATGTTAAAATAAACCGATAAAACGCACCATTTTGATCATTCGTGTTGGTTTCATTTTGAATAAGAAAAAAAAACTGGCCAGAATATACTTCGATGGCCAGAACTCTAAAATTCTTAGTGAGAAGAAATTATGAATGAAAAACAAACAACACGCTCAGGCCTTAAGCTCTCGATGCAAAGGGTCGTTTATTTAGTAGCCTTTTCTCGACAGGTAGAATACTCCATAACACTTAGAAGAATTTATTATATTAAAGGGTTATTCACCCCCTCTATTATTACCTTTATTCTTTGTTAAAAAGCGTACATAAAACAAAGGTTACCGTTTGTGATACATTGATGCATGTTTAAATAGGAATATCAATACATCTAAAAAAAATACATCTTGATACATGTTTAAATAGGAAAAGATGATAAAGTGTTGAGTTAAACCCGGTTTAAACGATTGACGTGTAAAAGGTTACAATGAGTTACAATATAAGTTGAAAATAGGTAGGAAGATGACAGTTTATAAGTACAAAGGCAACGTAAGTTGATAACAATTTTAGACTTTGTAATATACAAGGTATCGGGGTAAAGTGCATTAACTTGGAAGTAACTTGTGCAGTAACTTCGGGAGGTAATTCTACATCATCTAAAAAATTGGAGAATAGCCGCTTTATTGAGACCATGATAAATGAATCATAGTACTTACTGTTTGGTACTTCACGGTTGAAAATGTTTGCTAATATTGTGGAATTGTTTAAACGTGAAAACTCTCGTTGTTTGTGATTGTTTGTGAGGGGATTCCATGGATACAGATCAGAGATAGACCGATTTTGACCGGTCAGTGGCTGAGTTGGCATCGCGTCTGGGTCCCACCTAGGCGTCGTGAGTTCAATTCTCGGCCGGCTAAGTCTCCTATCATGACACGAGCAACATATTTCGGTTGCTGTGATGGTAGTTAGATATTTTCAAATATTGTCAGGTTATTTATTACCCGAGAATGATTGTCTTTCATTAGAAAAAATATATATATATCTAGATGTGCGACTTGGCCACTCTTGGGGTATTTAACGGGGAAAGTCGACTTTACACTACAGATTTTTAGATGGTATAACATTTGTATTAAAAAAGTTTTTGTTAAAAAAAAATAGTCATACTAAGATGCAGGATCATTTTTCAAAGATACCTTGCATACATGTATGACACATAAACAGGAATAATTGAAAATGTCTTTAAATTATAAATCAAATTAAATTATAAATTAATTAATTTAAAATATCACAAAGCATTGTAAGTCCGTAGCAATACATTGACTTTTGAAATGAGAAACAGTCATGAAAAGCACAAATTAAATATTCAATATCCAAGTTTCGTGAATGAATTTTATACATCATACCGAATTTGTGCATTTCCTTGAACTAACTAGCTGTTCTGTGCAATTCTTTTTTCTGCCTGAGAGCCATTTTATGAACGAAGCAAAATGAATAATTAATTTGTGTTTCTTCTTCTGCCGCCTTCTACTTTTACCGGAGAAAATAGCATGATAAAAACTACCACCTGAATTTAAAGTCACCTCAGTTTCGAAGCCAAGAGTTGCTTCTTGAGATTCTGTTTTTGTATGGAGTTTTAACGTGGAACAAAGGTAAGTTTTTATTCATCTTTATAAATGTTCCCCTCCATGTAGGAAATTCTGCTTTCTAAAATTGTTCTATATTGCGGTTCTCTTCGTGCCTTCTGTTGATCTTCCAGTGTATTCTTTAATATCTTCATACCACTTTCTTATCGCTGTGCCTCTCGCTTCTCGTCTTTCAACCACTCCTCTAAAGCCTGAGCAGTTCATGCTCAGTCAAACATTAATTGAGCGCTGTTCAGTAGAAAAAAGCCGGCAAGCGTGATATTAAACGACTTATGACTAGGGACCTGAAAATTTCGCGATTTTTTTGGAAACTTGGTGAAATTTTTTGATGAAATTCGCGATGTTTGGAAAAAACGGTGTTTTTTTTCCACTGATATCATGTTCCCATTTTAGTATTTTTCAGTTGAAAAGTGGTGTTTTTTAATTAAATTTTATGTATAGGTGTTGAGGTTTTTTTTTTGAAAATCGAAATAGAATGACAGTATTTGGCGTTTTCGAAGTGAAGTTACCTGTTTTCCATTTCATAGCTATTATTTAATCTTGTCAAAACCATAGACATTGAAAATATTAATAATAATAATATATGAGCAAATTATTATTTTTATTTTATTCAAATTAAATTAAATAATGTTACTATTAAGTTCTGCAAGTTTTGCCGTTTAATGCGGGGAAAACAGATTACCACAATTACTTTCTCACTAAATCGGTTTCACCGGTAATAAATCATTTTAGGCACCATACAATTTCTAATTGGGTGGAGGTAAATAGAATTATATCAATAAGTTTTCTCAACGTGGCCTAACCACAGTTTTAAAATGGCTTTAAACGCCGAAACAGCTGTCACAATAATAAAATAAAAAATAAATAACGCATAACTTAATAGAACATTATAAAATTTGAATTAAAATAAATTAAAATTTAATGGAATTCTACAAATTCAATGCAAAAAAAAGTAATATATAATCAATAATAATCACAATGAGGCAATCCATAAATAATTTAATTTTTTTAGTGTATTACACGTATAATACATGAATAAATAATGTAAACAGCCGATTTCGTTTTCGAAAATGAATAAATAAATTGAATTCTTGTTTTAAAATATCAGAATATTGCGGGAAAAGCACCAAAATTTAAATAAAAGAAAACATTTTATAATTATTTGTAAAACCGGATTTATTGAAATTAACTAACGATAATGCCCGAACGTTTCAAAACCAATAATATTTTGTACTGCAACTAGTTTTTTGTATAATCTTTCAGTCAGTGGAGAACTAACTTTGTAACATGGGTTCGAGGTCATCAGACACCAATCTTTAAATATTCTTACTATAATACAAGCCTTTATAAAATTTTAAAAAAAAGAAGAAGAAATTCCAATAAACAGAAAAATCACCCAGTCTTATAAGAAAGAGTGAAACTTCACACCAAGGTCTTCTGATCGACAAAAACTTATAATGCCAATAAGCCTAGTTTCCAGCTATGGTTTTGACATCGGCTCATCACAAGTAAATCACATGGAGTTAAATCTACATGGCTGACAGCGTATATTTTCTCCCTAAAGCTGGTTATAAGAATTAAATGAGCCATCGGCTGGCGGTGACAGCTTCCGGATTAACTAAATGGGGTATAGATATAGCGTGTGACATAACTGGAGGGACGCAGATCTACGATTAATGTTAAGAACCGAACTTAAACTGAGATGGTCTACGACGGTCTCCGTGGTTGAGTTGTTACAATCCTTGGCGCGGGTTTAAATCCCGGCGCGAGCAAGTTAATTTTACTTGATTAAATTGTGTTATTTGACAATTTATTCATTAAAAATAATATGTAATATTTTTGCGGCACGTTCCAGAGTGGTAGATACTGTCAGTATCGCCCTGGTGAAAGACCACCATTCAGAATCGAAACGTCGCTTCTAATAGCTTTAGCCGTGTTTGATGACCAGATCTGAATAGCCAGGTACTTTTTCACCCTCCTTCTTCCTAATCTCCCCCCCCCCTTACTAACCCAATCGGTGATGCAATAGTCTCACTGGCTCCAGATGGTTGAGAGCAGTTGGGAATCTTGTGTGGTATCACATAAAAACGAATAAATACATGGCGGCATTTAAAATATTACGTAATATTGATAACAAAATGAATTTATTTTCACTCTTAGCTTTAATTATCGATAGGTAATAATGACACCATCGAAGGAATGAATATGAATCATGTCAAAATACTTGCAGCATTAAAAAAAACCATGGTTATTTAAAAATTGAAATTTTACACTGATCGAAAATATTATTAAAAATGGAAGTGAAAACACAGTATCTTCCCTAGGACTCTCATGGAACATACTGTGTTTTTACTTACGATGGCAGCATAGTCAAGCAATGGATATTTCGAACTGCTATTAAAAAACCAACTCCATGAAGACGAAAAAAAGTTTATTTTTTATAATAATAGTGCACACTGCATAAATTTTCGATTATTCAAATTTTATGATCGTATACACTTTATTATTGCCCCTTTCTCTCCGATAACAGAAAGTAGAAGTAAGCAAGGCTGTTTCTCAGTAATCTTTGGCAAGGACATCACTGTCAGAAGTGCATAAGAGAGGTGTCCGGATAAATCAACACACATATGAATCAGCGTAATTTTTAAAAGTTATATTAATTCGTTAAAAGTACGGAAAAAAACCAGCCCGTAAATCCAATTTAATCTAACATAATTAATTATTATTCTCTTTTTTCAATAAAAAAAAAAAAAATCAGTGAAATAAATTATAATTATTTATTAGGTTGGCAAAAATTAGATTTTCGGGCTAGATTTTTTTTCGTACATATAATGACTTAATACTTGATATCACTTTTAAAAAGTGTGCCGATTCGTACGTGTGTTGAATTATCAAGGAACCATACGTATATAATAACAGGGGCGGCTCTTGACATTTTGGTGTACTAGAGTGTTAAGATTGAAAAAAACTGCATTATTGGTGTTTTGGTCGAAAAAGAAATTCGACCAAATTGAACCCAAGGAACAAAAAACATTTTCATATAAACTTTTTTTTTTAAATTTGAAAATCATTTACGGCTACAACATCAATAATGTCGTTTTTTCAATATTAGCACTCTAGCACTCTAAAAAGTCACCAGCCGCTCCTGCACCAACACATATGATACTGAGTTATGATTTGTGCGAGCTAATTCTAACTGCGCAACCTATTAATATCTCACATACTCATTGTGAGAGACGTACTTTGATTTGAATTACGTATCCACCATGCCAAACAAATCTCCCACAATTATTAGATCAGTGGATACAGAGCATGCAGTGATTGATTCGCAGCATCCATTACGGGAAATGTTTTGTGATCATATTGTCATGAACGTTTTGAATTGTCAGCGCATTGACGAGGGCGCAACGAATCGATATCATGCTATTAACCTGCTAAATTTAAAGATTTTTCCGTAACAACCATTTAAAAAAATTCAAGTAGAGATTATTCTTCTTTTTTCCAACAAATGACGACCTCCACGGCCGAGTCGTTAAGCTCTTCGGCTTTGGATTCGAAGAACGCAGGTTTAAATCTCGACGTGTGCAATAAAAATGAAATTTATTTAATGGGCGTTATTTTACATTTAATTCATATAAAATTAAATCAATATAAACATGTGATTTTTTAAAAAATATTTTTATTTTATTTTTTGTTAAATTAATTAAAAAAAGCATTTACTTATTGGTTAGGTTAGGTTTTCGTGTGAGTTTTTTGTTTTTTGTTTTTTGTTTTCGTACTTTTAACGACTTTATATCACTTTTAAAATGTGTGTCAATTCATAATAATAATAATACTTGGAGATTTGTATAGCGCCGTTTTTGTGAAAAATCATCTCAAGGGCGCTGTATTGATGAGTCCCAGCTACTTCCAACTGTCTGGAGCCAGTGTGACTATGTCATCCCCAATGGTATGCTGTGAGGCTGAAGTTGATGAGGATGGGAAGGAGATGGGGTAGAGGACGGTAGGGTGGCACCTCGCTTTTACCACGGCTAAAGCCATTTCAAGCAACGTTTCCATTCTTAATGGTGATTTTTCTGTTTTTTTTTTTTATTGTTGAAAAAAATTACGATACTGTTGACATTTTTATTGTATTTTCATGTTGACGAATAAATTTTCCATTACGATATAAAATACGTATTTTTTGGTTTTCCGGCAAAAACGATATTTTAGTTTTTGTTCGTGAATATGGCGTTGTTGACGTCACGCCTGCTAATGTTCGTAGGTGCCCGGTCATTGGTTCCCGATGACAGCTGTCTTAACCAGCCAGTAGCGTTTTCTACATCATAATGGCATTGTAGCCAGTTTGAACCGTTTAGGCATGTGCGGTTTTGATCGTTTTTAAAATCAATAATCATTAATGAATATATTAAAATTACACTTTTGTGGTACGATAATCAGAATCAGAAAAATAAAAATTATTAATAATCTTTCTATCTATATACATATAAATAAATGTTTATCACTCTCTCTGTTCTTGATTTTCTCGAAAATTACTAGAAATTGTTCTTATTAGTGACGAGAAGGTTTAGAGATTAGACTAACTAACTAACTAACCATCACGCCGTTTCCCCGCAGGGGTAGGCAGAGAGGACGGACCGCCAAACAACTCGATCTTGGCATACACTTCTTGCTTCATTCATATTCATACAACGCCTCATACATTCTCTTCTGTTATTCCGACTTCTGACATGGCCCGACTCGAGTATTTGATTCACTTGATCGTGCCATGTCTTCCTCGGGCGTCCCCGGCTTTCTTCTTCCATTTACATTCGCGTCATATATTCTCCTTACACTCCTTTCTTCGTTCATTCGCTCTACATGCCCAAACCATCTAAGCGTCCCTTTCTTAATCTTGCTCACTACGCTTACATCAGCCTTGCATTCTTTACGAATCTCAACACTTTTCACTCGATCATACATGGTTTTACCACACATTTGTCTCAGAGATCTCATTTCTACAGCATTCAGTCTACTTTCATCCTTTCTCTGCCAGTTCCATGCCTCACTGACATACATCAAGGTTGGTATCAGCACTCCATTGTGGACTGCTAGCTTCGCTTCCTTGGACAACTTTTTGTTTGCGCCCACCGCGTTCAGTCCTCCGTTAATGGAGTTCCCTGCATTCACCCTTCTTTCAATATCCCTATCTGTCTTTCCATCTCTCGTAAACATACTTCCCAAATACACAAACTCATTGACCTGCTCCAAGTATTCATCATTCACAACGAGATTAGTTTGAATGAAATCCAATATGTAAAACTGTTGGTATAACGTTGTAAAATTAGTATGAAAAATTGAACTTGAGATATTGCATTGAGTTTAGTCCATAGATATACCACTCTGGTTAGCCACAGAGTACCTATTAAAAAGAAGAAGGTTTGTTTGGGTAGAATATTAAAAAAAATGGAAAACACAACTAGGTACCTACATAAGAACTTTATTATTTAGATATATTAAAAAAAATAGATGTTCGGCATGAAATAAGTTTTTCAAATTGTTTCTGTGTTTAGCGATAGTAATAATCGTCACAAGGCATTACTTTCGCTGTAAATTCAATTATGGCACCTAAATGACAAGCAAAAATTCACAATTTCGTAACTTTATTCCAAAAAAATAAATAATCTCGAGCATGGCCGGGTACTCATCAGCTGGTTTAAAATAAAATGTATTGTGTGATTACTTCAAGCGATTAAACTATATTTGTATTTCTAATGTATCAAAAGATGAATTGTTTTTATTTGTCACGGGATAAAAATAAATGTGTTTTAAAAAATTAGATTAAAACTAGAAATTTAATGATACATATTGCCACGGCCGAGAATCGAACCCCAATCAACTGCTTGAAAGGCAACTAACTATGCCGACCATCACACCACAAATTCATTTATAAACCTACCGAAAATAGGAATTATGTAAGGTATTTTGAAATTTAAGATTTTTTTATTATTTTATTATTTGAGTTTTATAATTAGAGTGTCGCGTACAGTTACGTATTCCGTACTCACATCACGACAGAAATCATGGTGTTTAATGTTCGATTCACATCTACCGGCACCGCGCAGTGCAGACACGTAAAGTGGCAGACACGACTAAATTAGTTGCCCACATTATCTATGAACACATTCACTCATGGTATAATGTGAATACTCTGTTCTGTGCCGTGCCACTTTACGTGTCTGCACTGCGCGGTGCCGAGAGATGTGAATAGACTTTTTTTTATATGATTACCGCACAAGAGTCCTAACTGCTTCCGACCGTTTGGAGCCAGTGAGACTATGGCATCCCCAATGGGGGAATGTTGTGAGGCTGAAAGAATCGGGGAGGGGAAGCAGAAGAGGAAGAGGAAGGTGGGGAAATACCTGGCCACTTACATCTGGTCACCAAACACGGCTAAAAGCCATTTCAAGCAACGTTTCAATTCTGAATGGTGGTCTTTCACCAGGGCGATACTGAGAGTATCTTCCACTCTGGAACGTGCGCAAATGTACTATACGAGTGTATTATTTTTAGATGAATTAATTGTGAAACAGCACAAATTTGTTGAATAAAATTTACTTGCGCACGCCGGGATTTGAACCCGCGACCTTCGGATTCGTAGTCGAGAGCCTTACCCCTCGACCATGGAGGCCGTCAATCTTAAAAAGATCTTAATAACGAATTTATTGTTGACTGTAAAACTGTTTGCTAAATCTATGTAGTATAGTGAGTATAATTACAGAACTTTGAACCAGTATTAATAAATAACCATACCATAATCAAAACATTCGTCATTAGGGTAAAATGTTATCTCAGCGGGTAAAATGGGCGGCAGGTGTCGGTGATTGCCTTTATCCGAATTAAGGTAAGGCGTTTAAAATCATATCGAATATCTGAGGTGAGTTTTTTTTAGGCATAACTAAAAGATTTAGCTTACTAGTGTAAACGACGCAACATAAATTATATTTTAACTATCAAAACCAAGGGTTAGGTTAGGTTAGGTTAACCCCTTTGTACCGTAAAGTGGGTCGTTTTGAAAATACAAACTTTTCAGAATTTATTTCTGTCTATCCAGAGCGAATAATTGGCGGTTTTCTTTTTCCAATTGCTGTCATTACTGGCTTTGCGCGTTATTTTTCAATTGGATTTTAGCTACTTGTTCAAGCTGTAGCCATGTTTATATTTTGAGAGGTGATTTTTGTGTCTTATCTCAATTTCCACACGTGTTAAAATGTTTTTATTTTTTATTTACGATTTTTATTGATATGTTAAATTTTTCGATCTAAAAAGAATGTTGTAATTTTTATCAGTTGACGATGTTCTAAATACCAATCGATTGAGATTGGTGAGAAATGTGGAATAATATCAGAGTTTCGAAAATATTTTTACTTGTTTATTGATGGTCAGTATAAAGCGTACCATATTACGAGTATACGATATTAATAATTCAATCGCGGGCAAGACGGCTGCGATGTCAAGGCATTGTCCGATAAACGGGCTGTCAGCGGTCAACTGCACTGTTGGTATTGTGATCGATCAGAGAATTATGATTAAATAATCCGTTATAGTGCTTGGCTACTGCCATTGCTCTTAAAGATCGAATGTTCTTTCAAATGAAAGTAGCGTTAACTTCTGATGAAAAAAAACTGCACCATTATTTTTTAAATAATTTATCACGCATCAAATACGTTTTATTACTGACAGTTTTAATTCAGGTTTAAAAGGGTTAAAATATTGTTAGAAATAAAGGCAAACAAAATTACTCGGGCTGACGCGTAAGAGATTTGAGCGCACTTATTATGTTCAGAGAATAAATCATGTGAATGATTTACACTGTTATTTTTATTTTTTATGAATTTGTTCTATTGAAACATGTACAGGGTGTCCGGTGGCAGAATTAGGATTAAAAATGTAAATAAAAAATAAAGTGCAAAGGATATACATTTATTTCAATAACTATTACAAAGAAGAGAAGTGCGGATTTTATTTCTTAATTTTTTTTTCGTCTAAATGTAGACCGTCTCTTCGGACACACTGTTGGAATTTGGCCTCAGTATTTCTTGCCACTCGCTGGAGAAGCGACGTCGAGATGCCATTAACTTCGCGAACGATATTTTCTTTTAGGGCATTATCATAGAGGACTTGTCAACAAACTGCCTTCTTACGGACTTCCCGTTTCCTTGTGTACGTGGATTGCCGACTTTTTGAGGGAGAGATCAATTCAGACGGTTGCTGATGGTTTCATCTCTTCCTCGCATTCAATAAATGCTGGCGTCCCACAAGGATCGGTTCTATCTCCGACATTGTTTTTGTTGCACATCAATGACCTCTTGACATGTGCACCAATCCATTGTTACGTGGATGACAGTACAGTCCATGATTGCTTTTTGTTTGACAAGCCCCCAAAGGGCACACAAACTCCAACGACTCGGAAGGCTTTGAAACAGAGAATGGACGGTTACCTTGAGAGGGTCTCCTCTTGGGGTAAGAATAACCTCGTCGAATTTAATGTTTCAAAGACCCAATCATGTCTGATTACGTCTAAAAGGGATCGAAATGATAATCTAGTCTCCTTTAATGGAAGCAATCTTCCCAACAAGCCCTCTATTGATATGCTTGGTGTAACCTTAAGTGATCAGCTCAGGTATGGGGGCTCCATCGAAACCCGAGTAAAGTTAGCCTCTCAGAAGCTGGGCGTATTGTACAGAGCCCGCAGATACTTTAATAGTACACAACTGCTGACCCTGTACAAATCGCAAGTGCGCCCCATTGTAGAATTTGGCAGCCACCTCTGGTCGGGAGTCCCAAAATATCTGAAAAAAAACCTTGACTCTGTGCAGAAACGGCGGTCCGTTTGATAGATTCGCCTATCTTAACAAATGGGTTGCAATCTTTGGAGCACAGACGTCGGGTGGGAATGCTGTCCTTGTTCTACCGGTATTTTAATGGAAGATGCTCCGAGGAACTAACGTCATTGATCCCTTCGGCACCGGTGCATAGTCGGGAAACACACCAAACGCGCGCCCAACATTTGCACACGGTTGACATTTGTCACATGAGAACGGGTCGCTTCTACGACTCGTTCTTGTGTTCAACAGCTAGGCTGTGGAATGATCTGCCGGCCTCTGTGTTTCCTCCATCCTATAACATGGGTCTCTTCAAGACCCAAGTTCACTCCTTCCTATCCTCTAAAAGATCCTCCACACAGCATCCCCAAAGATGATATAGGCCTTGAGGGAAATCATTTCCTCCTTGGTCTCCTGTGTGGAGTTACTGTAAAAAAAAATTGCGGGGTCGGTTTCATAAACTTTACTTTTGAGGTACCCCCACAGAAAAAAAGTCCACAGGAGTAAGATCTGGCGTCCTGGGTGGCCAGGGGATGTCACCGAAACGGCTAATCATTTTTTTAAGGAATAAATTTATTTATTTATTCATTCATTAACGCCCCAAAGGGCTTTTACATATTTTAACATTAAAATGATTATGTGTACAGAACTTTAAAAAAAAATAACATGATGGATAGTTGGTATATAAGTGTAACATATTTATAATATATATGAAGGTATAATAATGTATACGTGCATGCCACAGAGAAGTTACAAAGGGAAAGGTTTTTAATTTGTAGATACTACTTTTTTTTATTTTTAATAAAAATATTAATAGCCTGATCTACATGATACATAATACACAAGTGCATAATATAATACTCTTATAATATGAGTGCATGACAATGTGAAAAAAAATCATTGTGTTTTTATATTTCGGATGATGTAAAAATGTATGGAATTGCATAATACATAATCTGGTATATGATACATAGAAAGAAAAAAAGAAGAACAAGTTTTTGGATTGTAGATGAGTATAAAGATAATATATATAAAAAATAATAATTAAACAATAGCTCTTATACGATGCTCTTATAATTGTTGCAACATAAAAACATCGTTCAGGTATCTTTTAAACATGTCTAAACTTATGTTAAATATATCTATAGCAGAGGTGAATTTATTTCCAAGTATATGTAGACGAGAAATGGGTGCATGCATTTGGTAGTTTGTCCCAGAATTATTGTTACAGAATAACATATTTTGCCGAGTTTGTCGATGAGGTACTTTGAAATTGATTAGTTGCAGGAGTTCACAACAGTCTAATAAGGAATAAATAATTTTAAATAAAAAAGTTAAGTGTGTTATTTTTCTTCTGTTTTCTAAAGTATGTATTTTGAGTGTATTTAGCAAGAATGTATAGTTTATGTGTTGTATTGGTATGTGTAGTTTGAAGTTAATAAAACGTAAAAATTTGCGCTGCACGCGTTCAATATTTTTTATATGAATGATATAGTATCAAATCACGAAGAAGCGCCAACGTCTCTCTAGCAGTGTGAGGCGTGGCACCATCTTGCTGGAACTATGTGTGTGGAAGTGGAGGCAGGATGTTCTCTCATTTTTGGCAAAAAATAATCGTTAAGCATGCGCCCATAAGAAACCTCATACACAGTAATGGCTTGCCCTCGACGATTTTCAAAAAAATAGTGACCGATTATTCCACTGCTTGACAATGCACACCAAACCGTCGCTTTGGGACTGTGAAGTGGCTGTTGATGTTTTAAACGTGGGTTCTGTCCTTAAGGTAACCAATAAAGGCAATTCTGCTTAAATACACTTCCATTTAAATGAAAATGGGCTTCATCACTCCAAAAGATATTGTTTACCATTCGAAATCGCTCTAACATTGTCTCGCATAAAATTTTACGTAAATTGTAATCATTAGGTTTAAGCGCTTGCACAATTTGAATCTTAAAAGGGTAAAATTTAAGGTTCCTCTTCAATATTTCGTGCACAATAGTTTTTGGAACCCCTTGGGCAGCCGCTCTCTTGCGCACGGACTGATGCGGATTATCGCGCAAACTGTTCGCAACGAGTTTGAGGTTTTGATTTGTTCTCGATGTCTTGCTGGGCAGCGGACGTGGGTCGTTTGCCACCGAACTTGTTGCCCGGAACCTAAGCACCCATGATCGAATCAAATCTTCTCTTGGGGCGTCAAGTAAACTTCGAATATTGTAACGCACACTAAATCTTCAACGTGCAATTGCACACGAATCATTAGCCTTGAAATGCGCTTCGATTGCGAACGCATGTTACTCTCCCGTTCACTTCGACATCGTGACTAAATAACCCGCACGAACGACGAAGCTATTGCGGCTCCCTCATGGCTACTCCGCTTAGCCGCTACAGAGAAATTCGAAATTTAAAACCGAATTCTGCCACCGGACACCCTGGAATTAATTGATATAAGCCAAGCAATTGACAATTAGAAAAAGTGTGTTAGTATTTCATTGGTGTATTTTTATCAGCCTGATGGACATTATCTACTTGTTTTGTCATGTTTTTAAAGTACTGAAAATACCGGACATATTGTTATCTCATTTAAATCACAATGATACACGTGCTTTACGCGTTTTGCTTTACAAATAATGCTGACAATTTTATCGTCCAGACCAAAAAAAACAAAAAAACCTCTACTCATTTACTATATTTTCGTTTATTGCGATGACGTCATAAACAATTAAACTTAAATGACATAATTGTATATAATCAGAGTCCTTGAAATTTTTTAATGGTAACTAGAACAGATAGATTTCCTAACAAATAGAGATTTTTTTTTTAAATACTCGTATATTTATCAATCAATGAATCAGTTTAGAGGGTATGTTCCTAAACAATAATTATAAAATTTGTTTTCACAATTATTTTATGTGTCTCTTCTACGAAGCGGACGCTTGTGTTTAGAAGAGGAGTGAGCATAATGATGACAAGATTTTTTAATAATACATTTTTTAGATATTTATAATATATAATTAACAACATTATTTATATGATAATAATAATAGGCATGTAAGTACTAAAACAAATGTTTTATTTATTTATATAATCCTTTTAATTTCTTTTTTTTTTTTAAATTAATATCTCCCTAATTGAGAAATTGTTGTGTTTGGAGAGGGAGTACTATTATGGTTTGTTATGCATTTAATTCATTTCAAGATATTCTGGTGTCTATAATCTAATTACAAAAAATAAAAAATAAATTAATACATTTTTTCCAATTGAACTTATAATATACATTAAAAAAAAACTTTGTTTTAATTCCACTTTATTATTTTTTCATCCAACCGGTTTCGATTCAACCTGAACCTTCATCAGGGGTGAATAAAAATATATTAAACATAATACAGAAATACATGGTATTTAATAGAAAATTTAGAAGAGAGAGACAGAACATCAACTTAGGTGGGGGGCAAGGAAGGAAGAGCTTCAGAGGGAGGGGTGAAAGTGGGCGGAGGTAATGGAAATATTTAAAAAATGGGGGTGTTAAAATATTTCTCTTCCTTCCTTGCCCCCTACCCAAGTTGATGTTCTGTCTCTCTCTTCTAAATTTTCTATTAAATACCATGTATTTCTGTATTATGTTTAATATATTTTTATTCACCCCTGATGAAGGTTCAGGTTGAATCGAAACCGGTTGGATGAAAAAATAATAAAGTGGAATTAAAACAAAGTTTTTTTTTATTTTTTATAATTATGTATTCCCACAAAGTGTTTGCTACATGTAAAGATTTATAATATACACCTAAAATTAGTTTCTTGAAAAGTGTATTTTAAGTTTTTTCTTAAAAAATTCAAATTTTTTTTCAACTTGAATTTTTTTAGGAATTTACATTATGAATTGATATTTAATTTTGAACTTAAAAAATATATACATGTACATATAAATAGGTACAAATTTAGAAGATTATTATTTTTACAACGAACAGTTCTTTAAATGCCTTTACTAGGCATTTGTCGTCTTCAATTTTTCTGATTTTAACCGGTAGAATGTTGAAGTATTTTTTACTTAGATAATATGCCCAGGTGTTACATTTCTATGATGGGAATATGTTTTTTTGGCGAAATTGTTTTTATATTGTCGAGAATTGAATACACGAAGCTACCAAAGCAGTCAATGGGAGTACAAGGACAGTTATTCAGATTCATAAAAAAATATATTCATACACGTATTCGAATTAAATTACTTTATCATTTGTATTAAAATAATGTTTTTTTCCGTAACTAAAACTGATATTTGAAAACTACATTTTGGAAAGAACTTGAACGAATTAGTATAGAATCTGATAAAGGTAGGATAATTCACTGAATTTGAGAAAACTTCGAAAAATTCAGATGAATTCTTTGGTAATCCCATTTTTCAAATTTTATCGAAAACTTCCCCGACGCGTCACCGTTGTAAAGTGCAGCCATCCACGTCATATTTTTAAAACAGAGACTCACCTTCGACACAAAAGAAAAAGTTAAGAGAAAATTAATCAAAAATTTCCACCGTCTCTGGGATTCTTCTTGATCACGGAGTTATAATTCTTTGTAAGTCGCTAGCATTAAACGCTCAAAATAATAAAAAAAAAATTATGATAATTATTACTATTTAGTTTAAAGGTGGTTTATTTTTTAAAAAGTTCTGCTAGGTAATTATTATTAGATCTAATAGCTTTTCGCCTTTCGAAGGCATTATCAAACTGTGCTGGAGCCACTTACTGACGAACTATTTAAATTATGTCTGTATAGGTTATTTTCTATAGAGTTTCGATTCTTAATATCTTTTCATTTTTATTCGCAATTCCCTTATTAATTTCCAAGGAAATTGACTATTTTATGAATGCTTTAGGGTTAAAATGTTATATTGTTTAAATTTGACTAAAGGTCATTAAGAAGGGTAAAATAAATAAAGTTAACTTAAAATAATGTAAAAAAAAAGTACAATACATATAATGTTGAAACAATCACGATGGGTTTATGTCTCAAAATACTTATAACAGATACACTAAGAACCGGTTTTAGCAGTCGGAGATCTGATTCCAACTTAAATAGGTGAATTAATAACAGATAGATTAATTGCAATAGAAATGAGATCCCTGAGGCCTATACGTGATGAAATTATGTCGGGTAATGAAAGCGTTACGGAAAAGATTATTACGGTTGTTTCACAGAATTTGAAGGATTCATCAAAATTTCGAAGTTAATGTTCAAGTTCTGAGAAAGTTCTATCCAAGTTCTATTATTATTACATTATTGGTTAGTTGTATCACAGTGCTTGAATAATAACAACTTGAATAAAACTTTCACAGTACTAAAATATTAACTTTGAAATTAACTACTATTATTACTACTATTATTACTACTATTATTACTACTATTATTACTACTATTATAACTACTATTATTACAACTATTATTACTACTATTATTACTACTATTATTATTACTTCTATTATTACTTCTATTATTACAACTTTTATTACTACTATTATTACTACTATTATTACTGCTATTATTACTACTATTATTACTACAATTATTACTACTATTATTACTATTATTATTACTACTATTATTACTACTTTTATTACTACTATTATTGCTGCTATTATTACTACTATTATTACTACAATTATTACTACAATTATTACTACTATTATTACTACTATTATTACTACTTTTATTACTACTATTATTACTACTATTATTACTACAATTATTACTACTTTTATTACTACAATTATTACTGCTATTATTACTACTATTATTACTGCTATTATTATTACTATTATTACTACTATTATTACTACTTTTATTACTACTTTTATTACTGCTATTATTACTACTATTATTACTACTATTTCTACTATATACTCGCCGGTTTTTCCTAACATAATTATTCGCTTCCCGTTGTTAGAGTATCTCTCTTTGTTCCGTATTCAATCCATTTTACTTGTTATCTCGTATTCTCATTTATGCTATGTAAATTTAATCATAAGCTTTTATAACCGTTATACAAATAAATCAACTTCTGGTAACCATTGGTGAGTCCCTTCATTAATCACAGATCCTGACACACTTTCTTCTGATTAATCCGTTACATTAATTATAATAAAAAACACTCAACTTATAGGAATCCATCAAACACATACTTCAAAAATACGTTTATTTAGAAAATAATCCCAGATTCCTAAAGTAGGATGCTACTACCGGCAACCGTATTTTCAATTTATTTAATTTATTTAATAAGCAAATATGTACAAAACATTATTTTAGTTGCAATAGTTTAGAGCAACGCAAACAGACATGTTAAATATACCTGAGCGTAAAATGCCTTTGGAAAATGAGGCACTGAATTTTTTACTGTAAAGTTATACAAAAACTCCCACCTGGTATAAAATAAAAATCATTTAATAATTGCATTAAATCCAAGGAAACTTGGCATAAGGAATTACGAGAAACGTTACTGAATAATATTTTACAAACACCGTCACAGAAGTTACTGAAAATACCATACCTAAACCTCGACGTTGAGATATAGACGGCCTTGACGGCCTTCATGGTCGAGGGGTAAGGCTCTCGACTGCGAATCCGAAGGTCGCGGGTTCAAATCCCGGCGTTCGCAAGTACACTTTATTTAATTAATTTGTGTTTTTTCACAATTAATTAATTTAAAAATAATATAGAGTGTATTTGCGCACGTTCCAGAGTGGAAGTACTCTCAGTATCGCCCTGGTGAAAGACCACCATTCAGAATTGAAACGTTACTTGAAATGGCTTTTAGCCGTGTTTGGTGACCAGATCTGAATAGCCAGGTATTTCCCCACCCTCCTCTTCCCCTTCTCCTTCCCCTCCCCAATACCTTCAGCCTCACAACATTCCCCAATTGGGAATGCCATAGTCTCACTGGCTCGAGACGCTTGGGAGCAGTTGGGACTCTTGTGCGGTATTCATTTAAAAAAAAAAAAAAAAGTAGTCGCTGAAAAACCTCTATCCAAAACCTATTTCTCCTCAGCACGGATCTCCTGGCACGGAGAACTATGAAAATATTCTGTAATATATATGAAAAATATTTACCTTACATAATATCTTCTTAAAATGCTAAAATTATAAATAAATCAATAGAAAAAAATTATTGCTCACTGTACTTTAGTACAAAACGAAATAAAAATGTCCATACATAAAACATAGAATCAAAATGATGGAAAACTTACATAAAACTAATTTGATAAAACATAATTTATTTAAGTGTTTATAGCAGTAGGATAAATTAGAAACACTTAAAAATGAATTTAAATAAATTATGTACAAACGTTTAGTTTACAAAAGGAACTAAGGTGTTTTTGCTCCCTTTGAAATTTTACTAGTGAGCTTTTAAGTATACGTACACTATTTCGTGTGCGAGCCAATCTATTTTAATGAATTCTAAAATCCTGACATCCTCTCGTAGGGTAAGCGTAATTAATAATAACGTTAGTCAATTCATTATCACTAATCAACTAAAACACTGTGGATTTTGGTAAATTCAATTACAACTAACCACACTAATTACCGAAGTGTTTGCGGATACACGAATGGCTTGCAATAATAATACTTGTTAACGTGGATCCAAATTATAAGTTCCTAACCTTATTTATCTTATCGCCCACTTTTAGTTTATATTTTTCATCTCTCTTGTTCTTTCTGTCAACCGGAAAATCGCGCAGGCGACAAATACACAATTGCATACAGTGTAGGAAAATACACATATACTCGTAAATAATATAAGTTTAAAAATATAAAGATTTCCTATAAACACCTCACTAGGCTGAGTATGTTCCAAGGTGGCAGAAATTAAAAAATATATTATCCTAAATTATCAGGAAATGAGATAAAAAAAAATAAATGCGGCAAAATGTAAAAAAATACGGAGTGAAGTTTATTGTTACTTTGTAGAAGTTTTGAGAAGTGGGAAAAATAGTGAAAAATAAAGGCGTGTAGTATTTATTTATTTATTTATTTTATTATTTGTAAGAAGCAAACAGCTTTTAATACAGATTTATATAAAAGGAAGTTTTACAAAACTTAAGCCAACCAAGTTTCTTATGCTAAAAGTGGTGAATTAAAGTTGTTTTATTAGAAAAACAAAATAAGAAGGAAAGGGGAGAGGAAGAGGAAGATAGGATCGGGACAGGAGATGCTCTCGATACATTTTACAGGCGTGCATCACAATTTGTGGTCGTACGTATTATTGCCGTTCGATATTATGAGAGGGTATTGTGAGTATGTTCTTAGTATCTGGCCACAGCATATTATGCCCTTGTCGGTTATCCACATGTGAATTTTCTGTTTTAGATTTTCATTTTTTACCAGGTGAATGTCTTGTAAATAGGACATATTCTAATTTAATTATTTATAACTTGTCTGTCTTATTGAGGCCCCTAGTCTGTGCGGGGCTCTACCACTGCTCACATTTAGATTTTCTGTAAATGCACCCCTGACCCACACGGACTTTTTGCATAATTTTGTTTACAACTGGGTATGTGTGCTAAATTCAGATAAAATATTAAAACGAGATAGCAATAACACGACTGACCGCAAAAGCATCGGGTTACACCCTGGCGTCGCGGATTAATTCTTATATAAGTTATCCATCATTACACAAGCAAAATTTTCCGCTCATAATGATGGCAGTAGGAGGAAATCAAATATTGTCAGGTTATTCCTAACATAAAATCTAAATATATACACTGTGACTGACAAAATAACTATGATTTCTCCGGTCGAGTTTATTCCCCGACACGATCTTTTCATCACCCCTTCTCTCCGTCATGTTAGATTTTTGTTCTTGATAGATATCTATGTACATATTTTACATGTTATATATATTTATTTATTAAACATAATTAAGAAAATCGTTTATATGGTGTAACGTAAATACTCACCCCGCTTATAAAGGCATCACTTCTATTGTCTACGGAAGAGATTTGAGGAAATGTCTATGGGAGACATCCGACGGAAGGGAGCGAAGACAAGATGGCGTCGGATATAACCTGACACGGGCCGTGGAGCTCGAGGTGATTGAAGGGAGTGATTATGTGTTAGTTTTTTTCTTTTCTGTTTGATGCCGGTGTGCATCTACCCAATTTACCCGAAGTGGGTATGTTTTTAGTTTACTGATGACCAAATTGAAAGGTTATCAACCCCAACCGCGCGTGCCTGGTGTGTTGGAGAAAATCCCTGCTGAGGATGAACGGACGCGAGAGTCGGTAGCTATATCGACGACCAAACAGGACCTAAGGTAGCATCCTCACATATTATTGACTGAACCCCACAGGAGATGCTGTAGCGGATGGCGCTTTCGAAGTATCGTCATAGACTTCGCTGAAGATGATCGTGGGAATCGGTGAACATCAGGACTGGAGCGGCCTTGCCTGATGTTGACGAGAAGAATTTGTCCACAAGAGCCATCATTTATCATTTAAACCGTTTAATTTTGAATTAATACTCCTCTCTACTAATATCTTTTCTCTAAAATATTGTCGGGGTTTTTAGAGCCAATAAATACTATGTTTAAATGTGAATAGGGTTTTATTTCCAGTATCATGCTTTATATCCAAATCTTCCCGCACTTCATCCATCAGATTCACCCACGAATACTGAGATAAAGTCGAACAATAGCAACTTTGCATTTTGGCACCCAACGTGTTTTAGCACGTTTCATTTTTAGCAACGCTACAATGGTTATAACAAAAGTGTATTTAAGTACTAATTTTTTATTTTTTATTAATAAATTATCCTTTTAGTTTCCTTTTTTCAAATTTAATACCTCCCTAATTGAGAAATTCTCGTGTTTAGGGAGGGAATACTAATATTTATTGTTCAAATTTAATAATTTCTACAGTACTGCCATGAACTTGATGTTCTGGAGTCTATAAACTAATTTAAAAAATAAAATAAAATAAAAGGAAATTTTTAAAAATACAATATATCTATATAATGTATGTATATAAACATATATACATTTTTTCCAAGTGAACTTATAATATACACTGTTACATAACGCAAATATCCCATAAATACTAGCCGCTCGTTAGATTAGCACCCCTAGCGACAAAAATAAACACCACTCGTACTCGAGTTCCGGTTCCCGCACGCTCGCTGCACTCCGCCATTCACCCCGCGGATCTGGCCTTGGACGCATCATTCTCTCCGTGGACCTGGCCTTGAAAACATCCTCCCCGCGGTGCTGGCCCGTGACGCACCATTCACCGTGGACCTGGCCATGGATGCCTACCCGGACACACGATCGGCGATCGCCTTCACCATGTTCGACCCGCATCATCCCCAACCGTGAGCTGTATCTTGGTTATTCCCATTTCATTGTGTTGTAATTCTATTTCAAGTCACATTTAACTATGCCCGTTCGAAGAGAATATTCCAGAGAGAATCAGAGAATTTACCCGTAACATTATTTGTGATATTTAGGTTAGCCTGTTCCCCTTGTGTAATCTTACTATGTCTGTGCCCTTTTACCGAGTAAACTACTGAGTTTTGAAAGCATCTGAGTATTTCATTTGATTAAGTATTGAGTCGCAATTCCCAACTATAAGACCGTCTGTCTTTCAAGTTAACACTGGCTCCGCAACGTTGGTGCTTTCTTTGGGAATTGGAACAGACTCCATAAAATAAAACTAGCCATTCTCGTTGCAAACTTAGTTCATGCTCATAAAATGCTTTCAGACTTGGTGTAAATGTCTCATATTGTATTGTATCTTCTCCCTGTAAATTTGTTCCCACAGCATTTTTTCTACTAATCGTTCGAGTGGCTTCTCGCGAAACACGTGATCAAAACCGTTAAAAAAAAACACGCCAGAATGTTCTGGAAACAATTTCGAAACACGTGACCGGAAACCGTTAAAAAGACGCGCTAGAATGTTCGGAACGGCGCACGCACAGAAAAAATCCCGAACAAACGTTTCGACTCACATCGGAAACATTCGGCGCACGCGCAGTAATATCTCCTCAAACTAACTTCGTGCTACATAAACAGAATAGGCAACTTTACAGTCCTTTTTTTGTTTCTCTTAAATTGCCTGGATCAAGTCAGCTGACATTTTTGACAGTTCTATAAACAAACAACTCGCGCCGTCCCTTACGTTGCTATCGGCTTATTAACAATTAAATTGTTTTCAATAAAATAAGATCGCAAACTCCACCATTAAGACCTTTTGCCCAATAAGCAGCAGGTACAACTAAATTTACAACAAGGATTAATTACTTCAATTTCCTCAAATAATTCACGCAAATATGTGATATGGTGTTTACATATTGTATTATGATACATTATTAAGTGAATAAAAACCCTCCTGACAGTGATTATAATAATAAAATAAGCCAAAGACAATTAAATCAGTTGACAATTTAAATATATAAATTAAAACTAATACGCCAGTGATTCTAAAAATAAACTTCAAAAATAAATTAATGACGAATTTTTATCTCTTTTCGAGTTTCTTTTTTACAAGACCAATAAACAAGGAAGTGATTGTCAATTAAATACCGGTTCCCTAAATCCAATTATTGGCCTAGTGTCAATTAACCTCAAGTTTCAACAAAGTGTTAAGTGATTTTAAAAATTACCGTTTTCTAAACTAGAGTCTTGGCAAAATTTTTCAAGTTTTAAGTAAAAGTTACAAAAGTGGGTAGTGAAATTTAAAAATATCATCCCCCTAAACAAATCCCTAGCCGATTTTTTTTTTAAATTCAAACACTTAGAAAAATCAGAGGTTCTAAACTTTTTTTTCAAAGTCTCAATTTTTTTTTCTCTCCTTTTTAAATTTTTATTGCAAAATGGAAACCACACCTGCCTTGGGTATCATCGCCAACATACACCAATCAAACAAAGACACAATTCTCCAAGCATTGCGCGACAGAAACCTGTCTCCACAAAACAAAACCAAGAAAGCTTTAATAAAATACGCACAGCTTTTCAACACAAAATACATCAAGGCCCAGCCCCTCAATTCCATGCAGCCCGGCGAAGGGGAAATCATTCCTCAGGAATACAAGAATACCATCTCGGTCACAGAGGAATTAAATATAAACTACGACCAATTTCATCATAATGGAAAGTCAACCACTCCACACTTACAAACCTCTGTCTTCCCTCGAAGATTACGTTTGGAAACTGGACTGAGAAGAATCTCAGATTCAGTATATGCTCCATCTGACATTTATGTCAAATACAACATGAAGGACATCTGCAAAACTGGAAATATGGAAACAATAGAAACCATATCCCATGTTAAACCTTCCATACCCTGTTGGCAAAATCAACAATTGCCACATGTTGCGAATGTCGCAGAAACATTCACTATTTAACATGTAAGAAAGCCTTACATTTTTGGAAGTTACATTAGTGTCAGATGTAACCCTTTCCTCTTGTAACATAATTGTATATAATCAATCGTTTGTTTTGTTTTGTTTTTTCAATTTCTGTCTTTTCATTCTTCATTTTCACTCTTGACGGATACCCTTTTTTCTTTTTTGAAACTGATCACTTCAAAAATAAGGAAATCACCTTGTTGTCGGTAATTATTTCTGGAAAACGTACCCAGAGGTGTTACCCTACCTTCTTACTTTAACAACAGTTCCGTCCCATCATGTCATGTGTAAATATTCAATTCATCTCTGTGTTTGTCATTTCTTGTGCGACCTTTTGTCATTTTTGTTTGTTCAAATATCTCACTCCTCGAGAGTACATACGTACAAAGGTCACTAACTTTTGTTACTCATCCAATTACAGTAACCAAACTCTGGTTAGGATTTTCAGTCAAATGCAAGTGTAAACTCCCGCTGAGGTATCAACATTCTGACTCGAAAATCACACCTGTTGAACGAAAGTTATAACGGGTAAATGTTTTGTTTTTTCAATTTTTTCCAAAATTGAATGGCGCTCATCCCTAATTGCTCTTTTAATCTTCCCATTTTTCAGAACTCGACACTGACACGTTAATTCTGAAAAACGTCATTGGCATAATGAACAATCTTAAGATCGGTTCCCCTCACTAATGACAATTACCTTGTATAACTATTGCCTAGTCATTCCAAGTATGTAAAACCTAAAGTGGTCTTGGATAAGCCATGGTGATATGTTCCTTGTTAGGTTCATGTCTTGTATTGTCCCTAATTCATTTTGGTGCTGCGTAAACTTAGCCCTATAACTAAGTCATCACAGTAACTCTCTGGCAAAAGAGTAAGTAAAACCAATTCGGTCTCTTCTGCAAAATACCTTGCTCTGTGTAAGTAAATATTTTACCATCACTTTGCTTCCCTCGTTACAATTAGAGTTTTTTTAAAACCATTCAGGTCTCTTTTGTACTTGTTTTTGTATTATTTAAAATGTACATTTTACGCCGTGTTAAGGACTGTTAATTCAATCATTAAATATATGGTATTAATGTTAACCTCGCCGTCTGTATTGAAATGGGTACCTTTTGAACGTAATTGTTGTATTACATGATACGTGTGAACGTTAAAATATCTACCATGATACGAGGAGTCGTCATAATCACTCTTGTTGTCAACTATGTTGACATTTAGGTAAATTTGTTTCATTAAATTGTCATAAATTCCTAATTTTTTTACCGTCTTTTCGATACTGGGCACCCTTGCAAATCGTTCAATTTTGCGCGATACGTGAAGACGTTATAAAACTCACCATGATACGTGAAGACGTTATAAAACTCACCATGATACGTGAAGACGTTATAAAACTCACCGTGATTCGTGCGAACGACATAATATCTTTTGGCTTTTCTTGAAATAAAGTTTGCCACATTTGTTGTCTATCAAACTAAATGTTTGATATTTTGTGATATTTATAAAAACTTGTAACTCGTTGTCTAGGAAACGAATAAGAAAACTCCTAGGTTTGTGAAATTTGAACAAGGGTCTGTCATTTTCCCACAAACGTGTAGAAGATTAAAACGACCCCTAGCCTTTCGCCAAATACACGCGAAAGACTAGTTCTGTATAACTGTGTATTCTGTAATCATCATTCATTTGTACAAAATGTAATGAGTCCAGAACCCTACTGTTGACCTTTTTTCATTCTCCCTAGAGATTGAACCTGGACTCTAGCCAGATCACAGCAGATTTCTGTACTCAATTCCCTTGTCACCCAAGTGAAATAAATTATTCATGCATTTGGAAATTGTACGTTACGCACTCAGCATAACGTCTGTCAAATAGGTCAAACCTCATCCATGAATTATTTTCTCAACTCCACCCTCAAAATATCTTACCTTGATAGTAATATATTGTCACCGCCTCAGCGATTACATTGACCACAAAGGGTCAATTGCTTTCAAGTAAGGTATGTGTAATTATGTACAAACCTTAGTTCTTGTATCAGTGGATATGTATTCAGTGCTACTGCACTGAATGGACTATATATTGTCACCTCTTGATACTGGATACTGGTATTTGTATATAATTTAAGACTCTCAGCTCAGTTGTTTATTTCCTTTTTTTGTTTGCTTTCTCTCTCTCTCTCTCTCTCTCTGGAATTCTCTAAACGCGGTTAACCTACGTTCTTTTTCTCTCTTACAACACACTTGTTTCTCTCCAAACTTTTGCATCATTGGTCTACCAGGCAGGTAAACTTCAAGAATTTTGTTTTAATAATAATTTCCCCCTGGACTAAAAAGAAGCCCAGCAGCCTTCTTCATCATCAGCCCAGCAGCCTTCTTCATCACCAGCATAGCAGAACTTCACCCCATCACCACAAACTGTCACGGAGGTTCATCATCTTCAACCACAAACATAAAAACACTCGACCCTGCCTACCATAATCAAGCTGGAGTTCGTACGTGTAGTTGCGAACCAAGTTGTCTCATAATACATAGACACTTTCAAAACGACCTTTTGGACATATCAGTCCTAGGCCCGTTCCAGTTCATCAGAAGCCAGCTGTCGTCTTTTGTCACGCTAGACATAGACTCATCATTGTCTTGCATACATTATCACTACCAGGACACGTTCCAGTTCATACCAGAAGCCAGCCGTCGTCTTTTGTCACGCTAGACATTGACACAACCCTTATCTTGCACACCATAACTGTCAAGACTTACCAACATTGCCGCCGTGCAATATTCACCATATACAACCACATCACCTTGGGACATCATCAACCATATTCCTGCCTCGCCACCTGGCATAAGGAATCCTCTCTGGCTCAACTCGCAAACCACAAACCATCTACTGCTGTTTATTTCTCCAAACCTCTGTGATGATAACTCTCCGCCAACTTCATTGAATCCCCACCGAACTTTTGTTTTTACTTGACCCGAGTGTTATCTCGAAAGGGTCAGGTTACAGTGAGGTCATAACATAAAACCAGTGAATAACCACGTCGCACCACAACGCAAAACTACTCCGAAACTTAGTTTACAGACCAATGATAAACCATAGAGCCATTTTTCTTCTTCTTTTGCCACAACATAACCATGTATTTTTGTTTTTATTCAACATAACCATGTATTGTTATCACTGTTCTGCATAACTATGTATTATTTTGTTGATTTTAGTGCATAATCATGTATGTCTGCCCCATCACTCACATTGTATGTAATTCACCCATCTCTAGTTTATAAAATAGCTAGATCTCTCTCTCTCTCTGCTTTCTCAATCTTGTAACAACGGTGCATTTTAGAGGATTTTTTTTAGTCCTACAGCTTCATTACCACGGCGCTTTTTTTCGTGACATGGGGGAATGTGTTACATTGCTGCCGCATTTAATACCAGAGGAGCCTCTAACGTTGACTTATGTATATTTACGGAATCTGATGTTATGAATGCCATAAGACACATGAAGAACTCGCACTCTATCGGCCCCGACTTCGTTCCCGTATTCTTTATTAAAGGGTGCGCTGAATTCCTCAAAGCACCTTTAACTTTTATATTTAATTTAGCTATTAGTACCTCCACTTTTCCAGAATTATGGAAAATTTCAAAAATATGTCCTATTTTTAAAAATGGTTCCAAAAAGTCAATCGAAAATTATAGACCTGTTGCCATACTTTCAGCTCCTGCTAAACTATTTGAAAAACTAATCCATAAATTCATTGTACCTCAAATAGACGCATATATTATCCCCGAACAGCATGGTTTCAGAAAAGGAAGATCAACGGAAACCAATCTGATGGTTTTCACTGACTATGTTGCTAGGTCCCTAGATAGTGGATACCAAGTAGACTGTTCGTATAATGATTTCTCCAAAGCCTTTGATACCGTGAATCACGATATCTTACTAACAAAACTTGCCCTAATGGGTTTCTCCCTACGTATGCTAAAGTTTTTTGGAAGTTATCTCAAAAACCGGAAGCAATTTGTCACACACGGAATTTTTCAATCCGCTGATTTTCTTGTTTTTTCTGGGGTCCCCCAAGGGTCAATCCTAGGGCCTCTTCTCTTCTCTATTTTCATTAATGACATTGCAAAAGTCATCCGTTTTTCTCGCTTTCTCCTTTTCGCTGACGATCTCAAATTATTTCTACTAATTAGAAATATTTTAGATTGCCTACATCTTCAAGCTGACATTGATAACATCTCTGAATGGAGCCTACGAAATCAGCTTTATTTCAATATCTCAAAATGCGTAGTCCTGTCTTTCACCAGAGCATTTAGTCTCACCTACCACAGATATACTATGCTCAGTCATAATCTCAAACGTGTTTCTACTATAAAGGATCTTGGAATCGTGTATGAAAGTAAACTTACGTTTCGTGTTCATATCGAAGGGGTATGTCAATCTGCATTAAAAATGTTAGGATTTGTCATTCGGACCGTGAGGGTTTTTCGGGATACTCGTACTCTTAGAATATTATACTTCTCTTTAGTCCGTAGTAGGCTGGAGAGTGGGTCGGCTATTTGGAATCCTCACGAGACGGGGTGCTCCCTCATGTTAGAGAGGGTTCAGAAAAAGTTTTTGAGATTTCTTTACATGAGGGAGTACGGACTCTATCCGTGGCTTTATCCAACTAACTTTCTTCTGGGAATGCTTGGATTTCACTCCCTGCAGCTCAGAAGAGAGGGGTATGCCGCTACCCACTTTTTTAGACTATTGCGAGGCTCCATAGAGAATTCAGCTATTTTGGAACGCATAAGTCTTTATGTTCCTGATGACTATCTAAGACAGCGTCGTCATAGATTATTCTATCTTCCTACCTATAGAACCAACCTGCCAATGGTTCTCCCGGTGGGGAGGAGTATATTGCTCCTGAACAAAATCTCACAGGATATCGACATATTTTGCGTCAGTGAGGAAAGATTCAAAAGGGAAATTCTATTGATTCTTGAAAGAATCTCTTCTCATTGACGCGATCTTCACCACTGCCTGAATTTATTTAAATATCTCTGAATTTATTTATTTTTTTATTTTTAGTATATTTCTTCATTGTTTTACATATATTAAATAAATACCTGTAATTTCTCTTACGTATTAAATATAACATGTTTGTAATTGTATTAGAAATTAAATAAAAACATTATTATTATTATTATTATTATTATAACGCAAATATCCCATAAATACTAGCCGCTCGTTAGATTAGCACCCCTAGCGACAAAAATAAACACCACTCGTACTCGAGTTCCGGTTCCCGCACGCTCGCTGCTCTCCGCCATTCACCCCGCGGATCTGGCCTTGGACGCATCATTCTCTCCGTGGACCTGGCCTTGAAAACATCCTCCCCGCGGTGCTGGCCCGTGACGCACCATTCACCGTGGACCTGGCCATGGATTCCTACCCGGACACACGATCGGCGATCGCCTTCACCATGTTCGACCCGCATCATCCCCAACCGTGAGCTGTATCTTGGTTATTCCCATTTCATTGTGTTGTAATTCTATTTCAAGTCACATTTAACTATGCCCGTTCGAAGAGAATATTCCAGAGAGAATCAGAGAATTTACCCGTAACATTATTTGTGATATTTAGGTTAGCCTGTTCCCCTTGTGTAATCTTACTATGTCTGTGCCCTTTTACCGAGTAAACTACTGAGTTTTGAAAGCATCTGAGTGTTTTAATTGATAAAGTCTCGAGTCACAATTCCCAACTATAAGACCGCCCGTCGATTCACGACCCTGCAGAAGAGCTCCGAGGCCTGCCGATTCTGAGCTAGTCGTAGGTCCCGAGCCGAGCACCCTGGAAGAAACCTCTCTCAGGGTAAGCACACACACACACTCTCCCCGTAAATTCACCTTCCAAACCTTCCTCCTCTCCTTCTCCCGCATTCCCGCAGTTCCCCGCCAAATCCGTAAGTTAACAACACCTAAAATTAGTTTCTTGTAAAATGTATTTTAAGTTTTTTCTTAAAAAATTCATAATTTTTTCATCTTGTATGTCTTTGGGAAATTCGTTCAAACATTTTATCTCAGAATATGTGTAATGGTGTTGAGCTGTTGTTGTATTGAGTTTAGGGATTATTATTTGTCCTGTGGTTCTCGGCCTGGTGCTCAATGACTCTAATTTTAGATTTTCTTTATGGATTTGAAGTAATTAATTTTTTTGGTATATTGTATTCAAATCTAAGACTTTAAATTTGTTGAATAACTCAAATAATATGATTTAGTACATTATTGTTCACCTGACAACAGGTGCCGACGAACCTAAGTGTTATAATATAATAACACCGTATAAAAAATGCAAAAAAAAACTATTAATCAATCTATACATTTTTATTTTTATTATGTGAGTACCCAATTGCTCCCAAACGTCTGGACTAGATGAAACCATGACATCCCCAATTGGAGGAGGGAGAGAAGGAAATAGGGAAGAGGAAGGTAGGGAAGTAGTACCTGGCTATTTAGATCTGGTCACCAAACACGGCTAAAGCCATTTCAAGCCACGTTTCGATTCATCAAAAGAATAATTGAGCAGTTTATTTTGTTGCATGATTCATTCAACGATTTACCTACGACTAATTTAAAATCATAAGGAAAATTTATTAAAATTATTTTTATTGCCCTCGCTACTCCATTTGCCCAGCCCTCCGCCTCCATCTTATAATCCTTCAATGCCCACCCATTTGTCCTTGAGTCCACCACCGCCTTCTTGGATATCTTCAATGCCCCCGGAGGGGGCGATATCGCCCACGTTGGTAATCACTAGATTAACTTAATTCTTAAAAAAATAAATTAACTCCCCAGCTTAAAAATTTCAGTCATCTGAACCATAGTACGTCAAAATAATATTTATACGAGTTTCACAAAACTTGCCGTCACAAAAAATTAACCCATCTATTCCCTTCCCAAAGATTAACATTCTGTTTGTATATTTATTAGGCCGTCCCGCTAAAAACTCTTGAACACTCGCAATATGATTTTTTTTACAGAACGTTCGGCAATAAATTTCTGTCAACTCAAAGTTTTTTGTTATCAGCTCTCAATGTCGTTTCTCTCCCGAATTTCGATCCTTTGATGTTTAATTTGCAAACAAGAATCAGTAGATATTCATCATTCTTTGATGAATATCTACTGATTCCGAAATAAAATAATGATTTTATTCGGATTGAGAAATGTCTAACTTGAAAAGCTGTGCGTGATGGTGGAAAAAATGATAACGAACCGATATCAAAATAAAATACTTTTTGAAATTTCTGGTGATAATCGTAAAGCAACGAAAAGTAATATAATATATCCACATCAACAAAAAAACATCAGGTGTAGTCAAATTTTGGCCGAGGATACTCTTATTTCGACGCTCGATATGAAAAATACTCATAGTTGAAAAGCTGTGTCTACCTTAAAAAATCACACGGGAACTTTTTAAGATGAAATATTGCACGAGTTTAAAAAAAATACAACTTTTAGTTTCATTTGTCAACCTGGTCACAGCCATCAACAGAAAACGGCCTCTTTCAAGGACACAAAATATTGAGCAAGACTGCAGTTTCCCTTGGTCACAAAGAAATGTACGCCACGGAGTAATGCCTATATGGACTACATTGCATTGCACAATTCCTGTATGTAGCCTGGAATAAAAATATTATTAAATCAATTAAAAATTACTTTATAATCACCGCTTTATTAATATATACATATCAACATGTTTCGAAAGCGATCCTTTCCTCATCAGGAATATATAGAATACTAAAAAATAATAATGTCAAGTATAGATAAACGATGAATATAGAACACAATAATGTAAGAATAGTCAAATGGAAATCATAAACAAAAATTGATTAAAGTAGGTAAGTAAATAATCAAAAATGTTGATAAAAAATTATAATAAAATATTGAATAACAAATTTATATTCGAAATTATTTTTACTATTAATATTAATATGAAAATAAATTCAAGAGATAGCTATTTAAAAAAAAAAATATTATTAATTATATAAAATTAACTGTTTAATTTCTGTACCCTGAAGATGCTTATGTTAAGAAAAACCGGTCAGTCGTAATAAAATTCTCGTGGTTATAAACAAAGTTATTGTTTTATTTTCATTAAAATTAACTATTAACATTTTTTTCGAATTTCTAAAATTTAAATCTGTCTAATTGTAAACTGATTGTATTTGTATGAAAAAAATAAAAACCTTTATTTAAATCAAAATAATGATTGGTTTCTAAAACATGATTGGCAAATTCAGAATAATTATTATTATTTAACCACCTTCGGTGTTCCTTAACTCTAATATTAAAATTTCTATAGTCTTTCCTATGTCATCCCACTCTGAAGACGATCTATTAAATTTAATTTATCATATGTTATTATTAATTATTATGTTTTTTATTTTATTTTGATGTCATTATCTTTTTGTAATTATTATTATTATTTTATTTTTTTCACATTTTCTTCTCATATGTTTTTATATTATTATTTAACCTATTTTTTTATTATAATTTTTTTTTAATAATTTTTTTTTATTTTTATGTTCGTTTCTCTATTTACATTGTATATATTTCATGTGATATGGCAGACTGGATTTGCACTACTCACCCAGTCCTGTTGGATTAAAAACTTAAATAAAAAATAAAAATAAAATAAAAAAAATATGTGAAAAAAGTTACAATCGTTACAAATTAATTTATGTACCCCCGATTTATTTAAAATATTGTGTTATAATAAATTTTTTTTTAAACGGCAAAGATAATAAATTTATTTTTTAAATAAAAAATATAAAGATAATATTTTAATATCATTTGTCTGTACTTAACATTGTTATTTTTTAGTATTATGTATATTCCCGATGAGGAAAGCGTTGCTTTCGAATCCTGTTGATATGTAAATATTAATAAAGTGGTTATTTTTAATACGCCACAAAGTGAATACCAATCTTTTGAAGCAATTATAAAAATATTACTATTATGTTATTAGTAAGTTGGTAAATATTTAATGCATTTAATAGAGGACCGAATAAATCACAAAATCCATATTTTTGTTTAATCTATTTATTTATTGCTTTACGTAGATACATTTATTTAGCAAATAACATAATAGGAAATGCCTAAAATTGAAAAATAAATAATAAGTGAGAACGTTTAACAACTGAAAATACATAAAATGTGAACAGGTGCTATTATGTCTTGTCAAGTGAATATTAGTTCATATCTAGGCAGATTGCCTGTTCTCATTAATCAACTACTATTGTTATGCATGGTGTATATTATTGTGTAATTATCAATTGAATTTTGAATCAAAACATTGAAATTTGGAAAACCTGGTCGACGTGCATTACACCGACCGTCAGAAATTTTACTATATATTATGCCTTAAATAAA
The DNA here is from genome assembly GCA_022606495.2 of Halesus radiatus. Classification (NCBI taxonomy): domain Eukaryota; kingdom Metazoa; phylum Arthropoda; class Insecta; order Trichoptera; family Limnephilidae; genus Halesus; species Halesus radiatus. Next base: position 1,191 of record JAHDVE020008919.1, on the reverse strand, counting down.
GAATAACAGTTTATTATTGCTTTCAGTGCCTATTGGTTTAACTGTTTTTTACATGCCGGATAGCGCTAATGAAAGGTGAAGAAATTCAATATTAATTTAGTACTAAACATTTGTTAAACGAAACACGAATGAAAATCTAAAAAAATACCCCTTAATAATTGAGTACTTTCTTCAAATTAACTCTTTTATATATTCACCTTGTAATGCTGACCTCAATTAGGTGTTTTAATAATACTTGGACCGCCTTTATTTCAAATTATATTCAACCAGAAGAAAAATTAAAACAACTGTTAAGATATTTTTGATTGTCTGTATTAATAGGTATGCCGCAATGTATACGTAAATAATATTTTTAATGAAATGTTGTGTCTATTTATAATGGTCTGCCGATATACTCAGATATTAAGTAGTATAGAAAAAGTTTTACCAACATGCATACCTTTGTCTAGATGTCAACTTCGACTGGTCAAATCACATAGAAAACACGGTATTACGCTAAGATCTATGTTGGGTAAATTTTACTATTAAAGTGTTGTTAACAAGAATAATCTATGCCGTATACGTAATGCTTTAGCGGAATCAAGTATAAGTTACAGAGTAAACAATTATGAACTACCGTACAAAACGTACTTAAATAAAATTGAGCAAATACAACTATAAAAAAAATGGTTTCATTGTAAAACGTGCTCTCCGTGCATTGCAGAGTAGATTGTAAATAGGGAACTCCAGACCATTTTTTTATCAATAGTGACGTTCAAACTTAAATACCAGAATATTTCTTTTTTTGTCTAAAGTTAGTTTTCATAATTAAAATAATTTTCAAAGTTTAATTTTTTAAACGCCGCCAAAACATTCCAAATCTATGGTCTGTCGGTTTTGAGGTAAGAATGTCAAATGTCAAAACAAGGATGAGCTTTTTCCGTACATAATTTTATATTCTATTCGTAGTAAATTATAACTAAACGCAAATAATAACATTACGTACTTTTTTATAAACTTTAAGTCAAATAATAATAATAGTGTTGTACATTAATATTATCATAAAATCCCTATTGATAATTGGTTTGCTCATGGGTACTCTAATTTATTTCATAAATTATAGTTTTTGTTTTATATTGAGGTGATTTTTTTTATACTGAGGTTTTTTTTTAAGGTCATTTTCTCACGAAAACGGCGCTATAAAAATAATCC
>JAHDVE020008918.1:0-24886 GCA_022606495.2 Halesus radiatus | reverse complement strand
TTTTTGATGGAGGGTTAAACCCTGCTATTCAAGGCTATCCCCTTTGATTGTCCGTCGGTTTGATGTCCCGTGAATATCTTTCTATTTTTAGTTTCGCTTCAGTCTGTTGTTAAATTTACCAGATTATAACGATACAGTGGACACTGGGACGTTAAAGGCCGTTTCTATAAAATTATCGGGTACCACCGAGGAAAGAAAATATTTCCGAAAAACTGTTTAAATATTTGGGATTATAGTAGATAAATAATTTTGGCATTTTTAAAAAGTTTGAAAAAATTTTATCAATAAAAGAATTTGTTCAATCGAAATTTCTGTATTTGAATCTTCATCTCTCATTTGGCAATGGGCATAATGACACTTATTACAATTTTATTTTTTATTTTAGATGAATATCTCATCTGCCGGAACCAGTGCTACTACGGCATCCAAAATTGGGTTTTGTTGAGCGGGGAGTACAATGTGAACTCACTCAATGATACATAATACAATAGAAACAAGATACACAAAGAGAGATACAAGTGATACATAATATAATTATCCTAATCATTGTTACATATTTTTAAGTGATTGCAGGACATTTTTTCTGAAACTTCAGATTATCGACAAAAATATCTAAGGTAGCACACTTTGTCATATTATATAGTCGACATATTTGAGACAGGACTAAAGTAGGCAATATTATAACTGAATGTATTCAGGTGAAATGTGCTATGGCATCTTAAACAATAGGAATTAGGTATATTTATTTAAATACTGCTAAGACATAATGTATTGTAGTATCTAGGTGACCGTGAATTATTTTTTTATAAACATATTAAATCAATCATTTGCCTTCTAACTTTAAGTGACTTGATGTAATTATGTAATAAGAATGGGAAGGTTTATTTCAAATGTTCCAAATCAAATAAACGTTATTGCCTAAAAAGTCTAGGCATTTTAACTTAACATTTAATAAAGATTAAATGTAAAATTTTATAATAAATTAAAACAAATTAAACATCTTTAGAATAATATTTTTCAATTTTTTTTAAACCTTCCACAATTTTGAATTCACTATTCTCCTATTCATCTGAATCAAAGCCAAGAATGGTACTTAACTTCTTTTCCCAGGAATGAACGTAATTCAATGGTCGTAGAGAAGAAGAGAAATTTGGTGAATGATAGGAGATATTCAGTTCGCATATCACGGGGTTAATTGGAGAATGAAGAGAAACAGATCAACCCTCTGAGAGAAAAAAAAACACAATGCATTTGTCATACGGGAGATTATGTTGGTAATTAGTATATTATGCTGTTTGTGAATCCATTATTTCATATTGCATAATTATCTGGAGGGGTGCAGCATCCTCAGTCCTACTGCCGCTCGAAAGAACGCAACGGGCAGTACTAAAGGTTATGTTCAATATATCTTACGGACATCCCACTGAAGCAGTACATAAAGACTTTAAAGTCCTTTCGGTTCGTCAATTATTTATTTACTGTTTACTGAATTACTTTAGGGAACGACCCAACCTAACCAAATTATTGTCCCACGGACGCAGTACCAGAAGCGAGACAATGGGTCTTCTGCAAGTACCCTCCAATCGTACTGCATGCAGACAAAGATAGCATATTGTTCTTATTCCCTTCATATACAATAGGCTACTCCCCCGATTCAAAACATCCTCTACAAGAAATTTATTGAATACCAGATTAAAAAAACACATTTTAATGAGTGATCGCTCTGCAGCGAAAGTATCACGCATATCATCGCGTATATTTGTTCTAGTCTATTCGTAAATTTATTCAAAATGATTTATTCACCCGTTGTTTAACTTTTTCTGTATTGTTTTTGTATTGGACTGTAATAAATATATTCATTTTTAATTTTACTATGTAAATCAATGTATATTTTTTAGTAAGGGTATCTTTAAATTTCCTTTTTGTCGTTAATATTAAATAATGTAAATTGTACTACACACATGTTATATTATGTTAACAAAAAAAGGTTATTTTATTTGACTTTACCACGAAACTAATGAACTAATTGCTACAACACGAACCAAGCTAGTGTAGCAGGTAGAGACCAGTAAAAATCTAAAATAGATAGATAAATAAAAAAAGTTTAATTTTAAAATAATAATAAAAACTAAACTAATATATTAGTAGATCCAGGAGCCAATTGAAGAGGATCACATTAGGTACCTCCACTTTTATAAAAATAAACGCCAAGTAATTATTGTCTTACAGGGGCCGATTATTTTATAGGCAGTGGGAGATATTAGGTATATCTAGGGAGCAATTGAAGAATAACCCCAGTAGATACTTATCCGCCCATTGCGATTATTCGCAATGCAATTCTCGTAGAAGCGACGATAGTATTTTCGATGGCGGTAGATTGTAGGTACACCCAGGGGCCAATTGCATCATCAAACGATTTGAAGGTTCTTTTAACGGGGAGTCCAATTTTAGAATAACGGGAAAGGACGAGTTTTTAAAAATATTAATATTTTTTCTTCGACAAATTTTAAAGCATTATTATTTATAAACTTCAGCACGATATTGACAACTATCATACATTTACAGAAAAAATAAGACATCATACTTTTTCAACGTCGCAGGAATCACGTCCGCAATTTCGCGATGTTAAAATGCACACCCATGCAGTTATATGAAGGAGGCACCACGCTCGTCATGGGTATATAAACATTGGTTAACCGTTCTGATACTTAATAAGGAACTCTAATCCTTTTTTTATCATTAGTCACATTCCAACATAATTACCATGATATTTAGTCATTTTTCTAAATTTACTTTTAATAGTTAAAATAATTTTCGAAGTTTCAATTTTTCAAAAATTCACCAAAATGCTTCAAATCTATGGCCGGTCGGTTTTGATCAGTTTTGAGGTTAGAATGTCAAATTTCAAAACAATGATGAGCTATACCGTACACAATTTTATATTCTATTAATAGTAAACCATAACTAAACATAAGTAATAAAATGATGTACCTTTTTAGAAACCTCACAAGATCATATATCTCAAAGAATAATAATAGTATTGAGCATTAATATTAACACAATAGTTGTATTGAAAATTGGTTTGCTAATGAATACTCTAATTTATTTCACTGATAATAGTTTTTTTTATATTCAACAACAATAAAAATAGAACTCTAAGTCTCTCAAATCAAGTTAAAATTTAAAAATTAAAGTGAAAAATATATTTTTTCATACTAATCCTAAAACAGAATACGCGCGTAACGTCAGATGTTCCAAATGCAATGGTACCAAAATGACAAGATGTTTTGATGAGATAATTTTTTACTCCATGAAAAAAATCGTATTGATGCATAAATGATATTTTATTCAATTTTAAATAACGCTTTATAAATTATACGTATAACTATACTTAATAAAAGTTTTATATTCAAAATCGGCTTTAGCTGATCTATATCAATGCATATTTTTAAATCCATCATATTATGCGAAATAGTGATTTTTTCTTAGAAAAGGAATATCCTATCATAAAACTTGACGATTATTTAACTTAAAATAGAACACATGTACATTTGGTTACATGTATCCCAATATTAATGTAATATTTACAGATAAACATTTTTTCATATTAAGTCACAATATACAATTAAGAATTACAAATCAAACTTAAAAAATAAACTACACTTTACGTATTTAGTCACTTCCTTCTTAAATTTTTTTAAAAAATCTTAATCTTTTCCGCTTCTTTTATATTGGCATGGGTTTATATATTAATGAGTTTTGCGAATTTATTTTCTTTCGAGAGGGAAGTCATTTGTCTTTTCTTCTTCTTGTAAGTGTGGTGATGTTTATGAATTTTTCGCAAGAATTCACAATGTCGTTGGCCGTTAAACATTTTAAAGAGAAAAACTATAACATTCCGCCCTTGAGGTGATTTTCCCACGAAAACGGCGCTATAGAAGTAATACAATTATTATTATTATTATTATTAACATTTACGAGTATGATTTGCTTAAAAGACCGTATGTTTAGATGCCGTGGTATTTTTTGAGATGTAAGAATAAATATTCGTTGTTAGAATGTCCGAAATATAAATGTTATTAAGTCATGCGACTTATGAATACGGAGGTTTTCAGTACTTTTGCTAACCCATCCTTCAAATAAAGAGTATAAAGATAAAAGAAAGTCAGCAATAAAACATAAATACGAACCAAAGAAAGCTTCCAGGCCATGATATATACCTATTACCCTTAGCCACAACTTCGTTATGGCCTTTGTAAAACGCACAGGACGTATCATTCCTACCTGGTTGGGGCGGCTAAATAAGGGATGAAGCGATTTGAATCCTCAGTAGCTGGTAGGTAGTAGGTATCAGCTAGTATCGCCGAAACGTATCATTTTTGGTGAAAAAGGATTGCTCGCGTCAGTAAACGCTGCGTAAAGAATTCGAGAGTATAAATAACAAAGACTATCGAGGATTAAAAGGGTTTATCCTCTTTTCGTTAAGTCTTATAACTGTAGTATAAATATACCCACAATGTGGCATGTACTCTCATCTACCTTATTCTGCGTTTCATTGTTAATTGTTATAAATTAATTATTTACAAAGGTTCGGTTTGCATAATTTATTTCACAATCAAAATACGTCATTATACTCGTACCTAAATAATGATAATTCGCATCTTTGGTCATTCCCCGCTAGGTTAGGCAAAATGATGGAACATTAAATAATTCTGTTTTTTTTTTATAATGTTAATACCGCACAAGAGTCCCAACTGTCCGGAGCTACCTTCTGTTTCACAACGTACCCCAATTGAGGATGCTATTGGTATTCACAAAAAAACTTTTTAAATATTTATTTATTTATTTATGCACATTACTGGCTTTTACATGAAAATTTAGAAAAAATATTGAAAAAAAAAAATTATAATAGATAATATTAAAAGAAACAACATAATTTGACACTTTTATCCATAGTTTAATAATTGCAAATAACCTAGCTCTACTCGATGAAAAAAAATGTACCGATACATGCTTATACTGTAACATTGATGCAACAAATATATCAACAACATCAAAGTATTTGTTGCTCAGATGTTGGATTCGTCGCATAGGAGTATAATATTGCGACGCTGAAGTTGAATTGTCACAATAAAATGATAGGTACTGTCTTGTTACTGTGTTACCAGGTATATGAAAAGAAATATAGCAGTCCAGGACTATAAAACATTAAATTAACAATCTTAAACAGATATGCTAAATCGCAAATAATTCTACGTTCATACAAATTTTATAAATTTAATGAATAAAGTACGTAATCGTAATCTAGGCATTCTCTAGGAATACCCATTCTAAAATTTATGTATATTAAAAATTTGGGTTGGATTCTTTCAATCGTGTGTGAATGAAGTCGGAGACCAAACTGTGGAATTGTATTTGATATGTAATATTACGTACTGTTATTAAATCCTACTATTGAGAGTGCCAGAAAGTTAATCCCTCAACTACTAAAGGCCAATTTGTGAGAGAACAAGAAGCACGAAGGTACAAGAGGAGGTAAGAAGAGACAACAATATGACCAGAAGAGCCACGAAGAGATTAGAAGAAGCAAGGAGATGCAAAAAGAGACTAAAATAGTCAAGAAATGTAGCAGTTAAGACGAAGTAAGAATACTCAAGAATATTACAGAAGTGAGAAGCTGTAAGCGAGAAGCAGCTAGTAGCAAAAGGAAGCTGGAAACGATAAATGAAAACCATCGCTCAATCAATTCCTGTGTTTCTTCCTTTCCTAAACTCCAATATTGGGTTATTAGGTTGCCATGTATATTGGTCGATTAAAATCCAACCTCCTTCCCATCCACAGAACACGTGTTCTAAGTCCTAACAAATCAGTGCCCCCTGGTGTACCGGTCGTACCGGGACAGGAGTGCTGTTGGTCGGGTTGGTACATTCGTATCGTATCGTATCGTATGTAAAACTGTTAAAAAAAAGGTTTTAAAGGTCAATAAAGTTTCGGGGTGTACAGTACAATCATTCTCGTCAGTATCAGTAATCGCTTTTTCATCGTGGAAGAATTCAATACATTGACATTTTGTCCTTTATTTTTTCAGATATAACGTAATCTCTTCTGGATGTCACATTTTCGATTGATAAGAATAATTTAATTTAGATTCGATCCAGTCTGTCCAACGATCATTAGATTGCTACTCCTACCCGCGTCGGTTCGAAAATCTTTTGGACATTCCCAGGTAAAACGAAAATCGCCCGAAGCATTCATCACAATATTTCGACTTCTACCTGGGAAAAAATGTTTACTGAGCATACCCGAATTAAATACAAATATGTTTTTAATGCACCATTTTGAAGCCAAATAATACCCCAGTAAAGGCCCATGAAAACATGTGTTTTTAATGTGCCTTGTAAACCGTGAGGAAATCTTTTCCATTTACGTTTTTCAAATCGACCGATTTAAATCTGCCACGGTAATCCTCAGACTAGACATGAATGATGATTAAGTTTGATAAAAAATACAAAACAAAATAACTGGTTTTAAAATAGATTTAACATAGATTAGTCGAAAGCTTGATTTCCAGCGTGAGCGATATCGCCACTCAAGGGGCGTTTGAGAAATCCAAAGGGGGAGGTGGTGCCCTCAAGAGCAAATTGGTGGCGGTGAAGTGCTACAAGGGGGCGATCATAGCGCTCAAAATCTACATGGTTTTCTACTAATCACTATTAGAATATGATAATATCTGATAGGACAGTGCTAATGATAATATTCTTAACTCACTCATTAGAACACAAAAAGCCATCATGAAAATTATACTTAAAGTACCTGTAAGAATTAGCACTGACGAAATCTTCAAAAAAACTTAACATTCTGTCAATAAAACAATTACACTCTGAAACTATACAACTTTACATTCATAAATACAAAAAAAAAACAAGAAATAACAACAATCACACATATCAGAAACACTAGATCTCAGAGTCAAAAACACATCCAACAAGAAACTACAAACACAACATTTGGACAAAAAAACTTCTTATGTTATTGATTATAATCTCTACAAGAAAATCCCACTATTCTTTTGAAATCCCAACAACCATCAAACCAAACACTGGAAACTTTACATAGGGACATATTAAATAGTAAATATATTAGCACCAAATACAGACTAACACCGAAACTACTCAACTGCACTTAAAACACCTCGCCTCACATTTAAAAAAATAAAATTTTTCATCAAGCACATAAATTAAAAATAATGTAATTTAATATTTTGTAAATGAAATTCCCCAGCACGGGAAATCCCAGAGAGGATATCATTATTTGTTATTTTGTTACAAAAAAGAAGATAATAAAACATTATTATTATAATTATTGTATATTATTATTATTATTATATAATATTATATATATTATTATCAAAAAAGGAAAAGACAATACAATATAAGTCAAATCTTCAATATGAGGCATTTATTTATTTGTATCTATATTTTATATTAATACAGTACAATTTTACCTAATACGTTTTGTTTAAGTATGATAAAGGTGCTTTGTGTGATTTTTTATAATGTGGAGTGTAAGGTAGGTTTGGAGAGGTGATACTGTGAATGGAGTGTTATATGTGTCTTGACCACCTCACTAGGAGAACCTGTGTTGAGGTGTTTACGTGGATGTGGTAAATATGGTACAAGTATTCATGTGTATTGATTAGTTTTGTTTTAATGTTTTAGTTTTGCTGTATAAATTAAGTAGAATTTGAAGAAAAATACATTTTTTGTTTTTGTTTTTGTTTTTGTTTTTGTCACAGTAGGAAAAGTTTGATAATATTAAATTATTTCACGGAAAAAGAGAGATGGAACCACCAACCAAGCATAGTATTTTTATGTATTGCGTTATGTTTAGTTGGGTTTTATAATGTTTTGAATAACATGAATACCTAAAAATATTTGCAAACATTCTCAAACTTATCCCTTGGTAGCTTTTCAATATAATTATTTGGTCGTATCGTGGACACCAGTATATAAAATAAAGATTACACACAGTGTCTTACATGTCGATTTGTTTTTGACTTAGTACCTTGGTAGCTTTTCAATATAATTATTTGGTCGTATCGTGGACACCAGTATATAAAATAAAGATTACACGCAGTGTCTTACATGTCGATTTGTTTTTGACTTAGTACCTTGGTAGCTTTTCAATATAATTATTTGGTCGTATCGTGGACACCAGTATATAAAATAAAGATTACACGCAGTGTCTTCCGTGTAGATTTGTTTTTGACTTAGTACCGTTTGGTTCTAACCCCGAGAGACCCAATGGATATACAGAAAATACTCTAAAAAAGAAAGAAAAAAACTGTCTCTCTTACACTGCCTGCATTGTACATTGCTATTCCACTTGATCGAAATGAAATGATGATGACATTTTTTAGAAATTGAGAAATTGGAAGACCCGAACTATTGGATCAAGAAACACGCCCACCTCACGTACCTCGTGTTCTTCTTTATTCTATGACTTTGAAAAATATACATATACACATCTTTCTTCTATCTATATTCTCCTGTTCACTCTTTGCTTATTTATGGCATTAATGGTTGGGGAGGAACTTAAAAAAATAATCTAAATTCAGTAAAAGTTTCACAAAGAATCATCATAAAGGTAATACTTAATAATCTCCCCATTTAAATGCGCCGTGTCAATGACCAATCACAACTAATAAATAAAGTTAAGCACTTACACAAAAAAAAAACTATAAATTAATGCATGTTTTAAGAGTTTAAAGAAATGATTAATTAAGATGGGGTGTGCATGGCGATAAATTGTAAGTATTTATTTAAAGTTCCCCATCCAGGGTCAGGGGAGAATAAATTGGGCACGGACACAGCTTTGGCCAAAGTTTACACCGAGTTAATACGGCATTAGCATTTAAACGAAGTTGGTTCTGGGAGCGGACCCATTGACAATCCTTGAGGGACGCCGGACAAAATATGTAAATTGCCAACATATTTTAAGTCAACAGAGATGGGCGATACAAAGTGCCCAGTATCGTGACTAACTTGTGCATAAATAAATATCAAGAATTATTTAGCTATCATACCAGTTTCATGTTGATACACGTAAGTGAAACGATTTAATTATTTACAGAGTTTGTATGACATGTTGAGCAAATACAAAAACCTTGTTAGAGTGATTTTAGCACTTTTCAAATAAAACAGTTATTTTGAGAGTTTTCGACAAAAATTGTATTTCTATCTTTTAAGGATGTGTTAATGTATGTTTTGCTTTAGACAATTTGTAAGAGACTGGTTTTATTTGAAATTTTCATCTTTATAACACTTCAAAGTATTATAACCCTTTCAGCATCAGTGTACTTCTCCAGGTACACGAAGAAAACAAATAATATCTCTTGATATAGATGAACAAATAGCCCCGTATTTTGCGTATCACTTGTGAAGGATATTTGTTATGGCGTCTATTTTTTCCGCTAGGTTGCAATCCTTATTCTAACTGCAGATACCGCAATAAGGAACTTCAGGAAAAATATAATGCCTTTAAAAATATATTTGCATATAGATCAGTGATCGCCGATTCTGAATATATAACTTTTACTACATGTAATTTTACGTAAAATTTATAAACCGTTATTTAAAAATTATTAAAAAATCATATTATTAAAACACATTGTTATGTTGATACCATTGCATTTGGAACTTCTGACGTCACGTGCGTTTTGTGTTTTTGTATTAGTATCGACATTTTTATTTTAAAATTTTGTTTTATATTTTAATTATGTATTTTATTTAGTTTTGGAAAAAATTTAACTTTATTTAGGTGACTTAAAGTTTTATAATTGTTGTTAAATATAACAAAAAAACTATTAGTATTGAAAAAAAATTAGAGTACTCATGAGCAAACTAATTATTAATACGGATATTATGATAATGTTAATGATCAATACTATTATTATTATTTGAGTTAAAGTTTGTAAAAAGGTACATAATTATATTACTTATGCTTAGTTATGGTTTACCATAAATAGAATATAACATTATGTACGGTAAAGCTCATCCTAACTAACTAACTAACCATAGGGCTAAAACATAACCGCAGGGGTAGGCAGAGAGGACGGACCGCCAAACAACTCGATCTTGGCATACACTTCTTGCTTCATTCACTTTCATACAACGTCTCATACATTCTCTTCTGTTATTCCGACTTCTGACATGGCCCGACTCAAGTATTTGATTCACTTGATCGTGCCACATCTTCCTTGGACGTCCCCGGCTTCTTCTTCCATTCACATTCGCGTCATATATTCTCCTTACACTCCTTTCTTCATTCATTCACTCTACATGCCCAAACCATCTAAGCTCATCCTAATTATGACATTTAACATTCTAACCTCAAAACTGATCAAAACCGACCGCCCATAGATTTGGAGCGTTTTGCGGGATTTGAAAAATTGAAACTTTTAAAATTATTTCAACCGTGAAAATGTAAATAATATTATTGATAAAAAAAAATTAAAACATCGGACTGGAATTCCTTATTAAAGCGACAGATCCCATTTCGACAGATTTGCTTGGTCTGGGGTCCGTTATTATTTTTAAACTAACTAACCAACCATCACGCCGTTTCCACGCAGGAGTAGGCAGAAAGGACTGACCGGCAAACAACTCGATCTTGGCATATACTTCTTGCTTCATTCACATTAATACATCGTCTCATACATTCTCTTTTATTATTCCGACTTCTGACATGACCCGACTCAAGTATTTGATTCACTCGATCGTGCCATGTCTTCCTCGGGCGTCCCCGGCTTCTTCTTTTATTCACATTCGCGTCATATATTCTTCTTACACTCCTTTCGCCGTTCATTCGCTATTATTATTATTTTTTAATTTGTTTTATGTTATCTTTATATTTATTAATGTTACACAGCAATTTTTTTTTTCAATAATTTTTGTTTGTGTGATAACCCTTTGGGAACAAAAAAAAATCTAAACTATTGTACACAATTTTTGTTAAAATAATTATTTAAGTGTTATCAACCATAAAGTATGCTCTATATGTAGAATCAAGGGTACAGTTAGAAAGGGTTAAGCATGGAAATTAGCCAAGACTACTTTAATCACCTTTTAAATATTAAATTATTCTCATGATTGAAGAAATTGAATATAAAGTATGCTCTATATGTAGAATTAAGGGCGCGGTTAGAAAGAGTTAAGCATGGAAATTAGCCAAGACTACTTTAATCACCTTTTAAATATTAAATCATTCTCATGATTGAAGAAATTGAATATAAAATATCAGGAAGACTTATGTACAGATAATTATATGTCTCTTCAGTATATAGGAAACCAGCAACTCAAAGAGCAAGTGCTTATAAGTAAAGTAGCTAAGTCAATTAATTTCAAATTGAAAGCTCAATTCCCATCTTAAGTATTAACAAACAGGAACGTGGAGAGAGGCCCAGCCTCGGATATTTATGAAGAATAAATATTTATAATTTGATTTTAAACTGCGTAGGATAAACGATCGTGTTTCTAAGCTTTTTGATCTCGTCCCGGTTCGTCGGCCGAGGGGATGGTAAATAATGTAACGTACATTAAATATTTATTGGGGTTGCGAGTTTCGGAACACGAGAGGATCGGGGTCAGGCTTCTTTCTAACTGAGAAATATTTATTTTGTATTTTAAATAGCCTTTGGATCATATATCTTCAAATAGTTATTATAATGTTTTACGACGACTGAAGAGATAAACAGAAGTGTGTCGTTGGCGTCTCCGCGTTCCCGAAGTCAGCTCAATTTTGATTTAGTAAATGGATAAAATATTTAAAATATCGTAGTTCTTTCTTGAACAGGTAATGAAGTTCGTTGCCCTATCTGGAGGCTAGGTAACCGATTCCGGTTCTCTTTAAGATATTGTCTTTATCCTTAGGGTTAAAGATATATTGCTTAATGGTAGTTCTGATTACACATCAATGACAATACAATTTCAAGAATATTAATTGTTTTTGTTTTTGATTCGTAGAACTCCATTTAATTTTTTTTTAATGTTGTGCGAAGATCAAATTTAATAATGTTATTATTGAGTTGTACAAGTTCTTTTGGTTTATATTATTGTGATAGCTGTTTCTTCGTTCAAAGCCATTTTCAAACTGCGGTTAATCCACATTGTGACGACTTATTTACATGATTTTATTTAATCCCCCCCCCCCCTCCATTGAGGTGATTTTTCACAAGAACGGCCCTATTCAAGTCATCCAATTATCATTATTATTATTCTAATTTGGACGGGTTTTTAAATATAATTATTTTTTATCGGTAAATTTTCTAACTAAATCGGTAACAAATTCTAGCTAAACCGATTTAGTTAGAAAATAAGTAACATTCTCTATTCTGTGAGGTTTTTACATTTATAATGTATTTACCCGTATTTGAATGATAATCTTGTTTTAACTAACTAACTAACTAACCATCACGCCGTTTCCCCGCAGGGGTAAGCAGGTAGGACGGACCGCTAAACAACTCGATCTTGGCATACACTTCTTGTTTCATTCACTTTCATACAACGTCTCATACATTCTCTTCTGTTATTCCGACTTCTGACATGGCCCGACTCAAGTATTTGATTCACTTGATCGTGCCACGTCTTTCTTGGACGTCCCCGGCTTCTTCTTCCATTCACATTCGCGTCATATATTCTCCTTACACTCCTTTCTTCATTCATTCGCTCTACATGCCCAAACCATCTAAGCGTCCCTTTCTTAATCTTGCTCACTACGCTTACATCAGCCTTGCATTCTTTACGAATCTCAACATTTTTCACACGATCATACATGGTTTTACCACACATTCGTCTCAGAGATCTCATTTCTACAGCATTCATTCTACTTTCATCCTTCCTCTGCCAGTTCTATGCCACTGCCATACTGATGTAATCTTGTTTTAATTTATTTATTTGAATTTGATACATTGTTTTCATAATATAAACACACCGAGAATATGTAATTTTCATTACTTTATTAAATAATTACAGGTACAATTTTTTCAGTTTATTATTAACCCTTTCCAAAATTAAATAACACATTTTTTTTAAACCTATGGCTTTATCTTTTTTATTGAAACTCCAATTTTATCATCAGAGTTATTCCTTTTTAAAGTCGGATTTAAACTTGCGTTTTATCACATGTGTCTCTGCTGCTGGGCCGATTTCTACGTAAACCGCATTTGTGAAGTCCGGAGTTAGTTTGTTTTTCAACACATTCGAAATTGATCTACTTTTTCATACGTTTCGCACTTCAGTAGGGTATAATTTTGCTTCGACTCTTGATTTGGCTTAGTTCGAGGGTCAATCTTAAAAATATTGCTCAACCATTGTAAAACACGACTTTAAATATAATGAGGAACTCCAGTGAAAATATAATAAATTAAAAAAATATATTCAATTTATTTTTAAATAACTTATTGAAGTTTATAAACCTAATTGTAATATTTAATCATTGAAAAATATAATATTAACATACCCTAGATGAAACACGAAACCGGAAAAAAAATAGAGGATAATATTGACAAGTCACTGACACTGAACGCAGTGAAAGAGCTAAAAATATCATCCTGTGTAATATACCCGAAAGCATTGAACAAACTGCAGCAAACAAACTAATTGATGACAAAAATACTGTCACTGCTGTAATCTCTGCCCTAGACAATACCGCAAGTCATGATATGTTACGCGTTTACCGAATTGGGAAACTAAATGATGGAAAAGCCAGGTCGCTCAAAATAGAATTCACCAATCCCACATCATCCAGAACACTACTAAGTAAACGTCATCTGCTAAAAAACAACACTAGGATGTACCCCGATGCTACGCTTTTTCAACAAAAACATCTGAAAAACTTAAGAGAAGAACTGGAAAACCGGAAGTCAAATGGCGAAAACGATATTACTATAAAATATATAAACGGAAATCCTAAAATTGTGCAAATTCCACCAAAAAACGATGCAAACTCAAGATATACTACCAGAACGCTCGGGGACTTCGTACAAAATTAGATGAACTACGATCTATCATATATTCACATCATTATGACGTATATGTGCTTACAGAAACCTGGCTCGACTCGGAAATAAAATCAACAGAACTCGGATTAAAAAACTACAAAATCTTTCGTCGTGACAGAAACTCTAAATCCAGCTCTAAAACAAGGGGCGGCGGAGTACTAATTGCAATAAAGAAGAAACTAACATCAAGAAAACTCAAAACTAAAAACAACACACTGGAACAACTATTCATACAAATTGATACCACTGTAGAAAAAATAATAATCGCAACCTTGTACATACCACCACTCTCTGATGCCGAAAACTACCGAAGTCACAGTGAAGATGTAGAACATTTACTCTATAAATACCCCAACTCTAAAATTATTATTCTCGGGGATTACAACCTCCCTAACCTAAAATGGAATTCTAGTGATAGTGGTTTCATTGTAAATGAAAGTGAAAATGATCGTGCACGTGAGATTTTAGATATGACAAATTTTTTAAATCTTTTCCAGCATAACTTTATATATAACACAAACGATCGTCTACTAGATCTAGCTATATCTAACTATTCTAACTTGCAAATTGAAAAATGTAATGATCCAATCTTACCGGTTGATAATCATCACCCCCTCTTCATATTAATTTAAATGTATGTTATGTCAAATCAAAACCCGTCGAAGAAACTCTAAACTATAAAAAAGCAGATTTTGATTCTATAAATTACCATCTTTCTCACGTCAACTGGTCTTTTTTGTCAGACATGAACACTGACAAGTCTTTAGAAAACTTATATTCAATAATTTCTAGCACCATCAACTCATATGTACCACTATATATTCCTAAAAACCATAAATATCCAACTTGGTTTTCATCAAATTTAATAGCCACATTACAACAAAAAAAAAAACTTCACAAAAATTCAAAGAAACTCACTCAAAAATTGACTATTCAAATTTCAGTGAATCTAGAAAAAAATGCAAAGAACTCTCTAAAATCTGTTACAAATCACATATTAATTATATCGAGAACACAGCTTTAAAATCAAACAATCTCTGGAATTTTCTTAAAAAAATAAACAATGACAGTACTGACTATCCACCAGAAATGCATATGGATGATAAATACGCCAACTGTACACAAGATATTGCAAATCTTTTCTCAGATTTCTTCAAAAATGTATATGATGATGAAACACCAGAAGAAAATATACCCTCATACACTTTAAAAAAAACCACACATTTAACCAATTGCTTCATCACGGAAGAATCTGTTAAAAGGAAATTATGTTCCCTAGATATAAACAAATCTGCAGGCCCGGACACCATTCCGCCAATTTTCCTAAAAAAATGCTCCTCTGTATTGTCTAAGCCACTGAGCATCCTATTTAACCATCTCCTATCGTCTGGATATTTTCTCATCTACTGGAAATCCAGCTTTATTATCCCTATATTTAAAAAAGGTGACGAGACTGACATTTCAAACTATCGGCCAATATGCATACAATCTGTATTACCCAAAATCTTTGAATCTCTGGTTCTGGATGAAATATATCCCACACTAATAGAAGTAATAAATGACCAACAACATGGCTTCATCAAAGGTAGATCAACTACAACAAATTTATTACTTTTTCAAAACTATATATTGGAGGCATTTGCAAAAAATAAACAAGTTGACTGTATATACACTGATTTCTCGAAGGCTTTTGATAAAGTATCTCACAAAGTACTGATCCGGAAACTTCATGCCCTGGGAATTGGAGGAAATATTTTAAAGTGGTTAAGTAGTTACTTATCAGATAGAACCTTGTTTGTTAAAATAAAATCTTTTATATCCAAATCGTTTTCCGCTACTAGTGGCGTACCGCAAGGTAGTCACCTTGGTCCGGTTTTATTTCTTGTCTTTATAAACGACATAGTCAACGGCTTTAAAGGTGTCAAAGTTTTGCTATTCGCCGACGATATTAAATTATATAGAGAAATAACTGATTCAAACCACTGTCAAATTCTTCAGTTTAATATTGACATGCTAAATAACTGGTGCTCACAAAACAATTTATATCTAAATGTTGAAAAATGTAAAACTCTAACCTTTTCCAGAAAGAAAACGTCTCTCTTTTTTGACTATTCAGTAAATCAAATTAATTACAAAGAGTTACAGAAATGAGAGATCTCGGAATTATAATGGATGAGAAACTAAATTTCACTGCTCACATTCAACAAATTGTAAATAAAGGTATGAAAACTTTAGGATTTATATTAAGAACAATAAAAAAATTTCAATCGTTACAAGTAATAAAATTATTGTACATAGCCCTAGTTAGAAGTTTAATTGAACATAATTCCATAGTGTGGTCGCCTTTCTACAAAATACATATTCACAATATTGAAAGAATTCAAAGAAAATTTTTGCGTTTCATAAATTTTAAAGTAAACATACCTTTAGAGCACATAAATTACCCATCGTTAATGAATATTTTAAATATTCCAACATTAGAAAACAGACGGAAAATTAACGACCTAACCTTTTTACTAAAATTGTTAAACTGTAAATTAAATTGTTCTGAACTCCTGCATTTAATAAACTTGTACATACCCAATCGAACTACAAGACAGACATTAACTTTCTACATATCTTTATCCCGTTCTAACTATAGTTTAAATTCACCAATTCAACGCTTACACAGTCTTGGTAACAAATACTTAAATGATATGGATGTATTTGACAATAATCTAAACTTGGCAAATTTCAAAAGGAGGATGAGTGATTTGTTTCTGCCTGGTTTATAAATTATTGTTAACTACAACTTTTAACATTATTTACTTATTTGTTATCAATGTCAATATTGACTTGGTGGATATTGGACCCGTTATTTTTTTATTTTTTCTGTTACTGTGCATTATTAGTTTTTGGTGCAGTTACTGAAATGTGTTTTGCACCTGTGTGAATATTATAAACTAAATATGTAAAAGCCCATATAGGTCGTATATAATATAATAAATAAATAAATAATAAATAAATAAAATAAGTCTTGAACTTGTCAATATTATCCTATTTAACTTCAAGTATGATATCGCTGAAGATGGCGTAAATTGAACTGGTCTCATTAGCTATGTCGGTAAAAGCGGTTGTCCCGTAAAGACGGAGGTCCTGGGCTCGAGTCCCAGATGCGACTGATAACTTTTTTATTTTGTGTTATTTTTTTTCGGTTTCGTGTTTCATCTAAGATATTTTAATATTATCTTCATCAATGATTAAAAATATGTATTAATACAGATCAGCAAACGCCGATTCTGAATACATAACCTATTATGCGTAGAATTTATAAATCGTTATTTAAAAGTGAATATAATAGCAGCTCATCAAAACATCGTGTTGGTACCATTGCATTTTTTTTTTAGTTTTGGCGCAATTTTAACTTAATTTGGGTGATTTTAAGCTCCATAATTGTTATTCAATATGAACAACTATTATTCATGGAATAAATTAGAGGATTTATGATGAAACCAATTATCAATACGGATATTACGATAATGTTAATTCTCAATAATATTATTATTTTTTGAGTTAAAGTATCTAAAAAGATAAATAATTTTATTACTTATATTTAGTTTTTGTTTACCTTGAAAAGAATATCCAATTATGTACGATAAAGCTCATCCTTTGACATTCTAACCTCAAAAATGATCAAAACCGACCGGCCATAGATTTGGAGCGTTTTGACGGGCTTTGAAAAATTGAAACTTTGAAAATTATTTTAATTATGTAAACTAACTTTAAAAAAAAAACGAAATATACTGGTATTTAAGTATGAACATCATTATTGAAAAAAAAAATGGACCGAGTTCCTTATTTTGCAATATTGTAAAGGTAAGTTTTAACTTAAAGTTGAGAAATATCGCATGCGAACAAAATTCACGGACTGCTTTAGATTTTGTGTTTTCCATTTCGATAGTTTTAAAATACTGATATTTTAATTTGCCCGCCTAGCTGAGTGAATATGAACTACTAAATAATGACTGAAAAATTTTCGATTGTATTTTATCTTGTAACCTTTCCCTTACGGTGCTAAAATAAAAACGCGCGTTCCGGTGTTGGGTAGTCACTACACAATAAAAAATTTCATGCGATTTTATATCGGAAAAATATGAAAATTCATAGCTTAAGTAATTATAATTGAAATAAAAAATTATAAATTGAGATTTATTTGCTGAAAACATTAAAAAACTATCTGGCAACGCTCATGGAACCGGCATAGGTCCACTCCAGTTGCAAGCCCGAGAGCTACTGCCGCTAGCACGCTTCTACGTCTCGAAGGAAAAAAACACGACTGAGAATATTGAGCTTCTCGCGCTTCTACAGTATGCAAGAGTGAGATGCGAATATAGTGTCGCGCTTCCCACATACTTTTCACGTATCGTCGAGACCCAATGTCGAGGCACTCACAGCGCTGTTATACACGAATTTGTTTCCGATGTTCACAAAATACCTTCGACGTACTCGATAAATTATGATAATTATTAATGTTATTTTTTAAATCAATGCGTAAATATATTATGGAGAAATACCTAAAATCTTAACCTTGTACTGATTATGTTTATAGAGATATTGATGGATATTAGAAGCAACGTTTAGAAGATACTCATCACGGGAAAGGGAGGGTTAATCAATAGAGTAACTACTCTTTACAATATTTATAAACAATTTTGTCTTTAATTGAAAATCTCCTCGGAAGAAGGGACTATATATACATTTTGTAAAATTCCAGGTAGGCGTATAATAAAAGTGTTTTTTTGGTGTAAAATTTATTTAATACCATTGAGTCGCTGAGTGGTTCCATCCTTGACTACGAATTCGGAAGTCACGGGTTCATATCCTGTGCGCAAGTAAAGTTTATTTGATTAATTTTGTGTTATTTCACAATTTATTAATTTAAAAAATTAATAGTATATTTTCAGTGCGTTCCAGAGTGGTAGAAACTGTCAGTGTCGCTCTGATGAAAGATCAACATTCAGAATCTAAACTTTGCTTGAAATGGATTTAGCGTTTGGTGACCAGATCTGAATAGCCAGGTACTTCCTCTTTCCTATTCCCTTCCCCCTCTCCACAACCTTCAGCCTCACAACCCCCTTCAATTGAGGATGCTATAGTCACACTGGCTTCAGACGGTTGGCGACTGTTGGGGGAGGAAAAAAATCACCTAAATTGGCCTACCCTCACAAGTTCGAACTGTGATTTATGACTATTAAATCCGTAAACCAGGGTAAAAATTTGGACATCCGATATACAAAACTGGAAGGATGTTGTGGGTAACTGTGATAACGTGTGAAACCATTTTAGCTTCTCCTAAACAAATTTATTTTTTTCATACACGTCCTTCTTCTGGGGAGGTCTTCGTATATGTGAATCGTTGTTATTCGGTTGTTTTCAAATATGAGTTTTGATGTTGGAACCGAGGGATTAATGTAGTTAGGTACTTATGAATAATCTTATTTTTGGAAAACATTTTTAAAAATAGATTTTTTCAACATTTTTCTATTATGTGTAATTACGCAGGTACGTACATAGGTGAACTTTTCACGCATTTCATAATGTTATGTCATCGTTTATGATAACCTCAAGATTTTGGTGAAGTTATTTTAGTTTAGGTTAAGTTAGTTTAGGTTAGATTCAGTCGAGTTGAATGAAATGCGCGGATAAATCGAATTAATATTAAATTTTAGGTATCAAATTATGTTTTAAATTAAAGAATCATAAAGGAAACTTAATTTTCAAGTATCAGTTTGCAATAATATAATTGTGAATATACATTTGGAAATAATAATATAATTTTATCACCACCGTTGGATGCAACGGGAAAATGCTGGATTAAATAGTTTACCACTGTCTTGGAAAAGTGCAATTAATATTTGTATAGACGTACTAGTAAGAGCACAAAAGACGATAATTAATATTTTTCGAGTACCACAGATTCTTCTGAAATTTTCAGGCTTTTAAACGTTACGGCAATTACACAACTTTATGCTAAATTTGCAGTCCTTCATCTCTTCAAATCTAATCATCATATTCCCCTATAATCCCAATACATTATTTCAACAAGATCTTCGATAAACTATACTTTTAATATCCCATTTAAATATACCACCCACGGACAAAAAACATTTTAAATACTAGGCAATTAAACTATGTAATCTAATGCCTACATCTTTGAAATAAATAAGACAGAATACACCGACATATTAAATAAAACTTCGATCTGGATAAACACAAAAGGAACAGAGTTTTCCATAACTTAATTACACCAAATCAAACATAACACATACATTAAAAATAAATAATTAGTTTTCTTTTAAGAAATATTTTTATTTTGATTTATTAGATTATACGCTCATCTTGGCATTTACATGGATTTTAGAACATAACACAAAGAGCTATCAAAAATTACAAGTACATAGAGCTTCTAAACCATAAAGTAATGAACAATCTTTCTCAAGCGTTAAACGGTGACATAAAATAGAAAACCGAAACAATATTATAACACAAATCATTAACGCTACATTATCCAAGCTACAATACTACATATTGTAGGATTCATAACATTGCTGGTATAGATAACGCTTTACTGTACAAATGAAGTCAGCAAATACATCAACAACACCTCCAAACCTGTTGCCCAGATCATGCATCCTATTGATTAATGAATTTTAATTTTATATTTATTATTCTTAAACATAATTCTATAACCATTTCACAATAACACTATATCATAAATACGTGAACTCGGTACAAGTTCTCCTAGTGAGGAGTTCACGATACTCTATTATATATTAATAATTTATGAACAGTTTATATATACAATAGTAAAAAAAAATGATACCCTGCACAAGTCGCAAGTGCGCCCTTGACTTTGTGTAAACGGATTCCAATTTTTGGAGCACAGACGTCAGATGGGAATGATGTCCTTGTTCTACTGGTATTTTAATGATGCTCTGAGGAACTAGCGTCATTGATCCCTTCGGCACCGGTGCATAGTCGGGAAACACGCCAAACGCGCGCCCGACATTTGCACACGGTTGACATTTGTCACATGAGAACGGGTCACTTCTACTACTCGTTCCCGTGTTCAACAGCTCGGCTGTGGAATGATCTCCCGGCCTCTGTGTTTCCTCCATCCCACAACATGGGTCTTTTCAAGACCCAAGCTCAATCCTTCATATCCTCTAAAATCCCTCCACATGGAATCTATATTATAAAGATTGTCTGTAAATAAATAGAAATGAATAAATAAATTCATACCAATTTACGGTAGTTTCAAGCACCTCATTCACCAACCTTTTCCTAATTCATGTTCCGGGATGGCGTTTCTCTCAACAAGTTAAACTTCCCTTCTATAATTTGATGGCAAAGTATTGTTACGTGGAAGGTGTGTCTCTCCTAATAGGTGCGGGTTATGTGGGAGGGTTTATGCGGGAGAAAGGGGATGGTGGGGAAGGTGTGGTATTTCCTAGCAGGCGCTTCCTGTTTAGTAGACAGGGATGGTCAGTTATGAATCAGTGTTAATTCCACATTAATTGTTATGGCTGACTACGGTAGTATTTTAGGGTTGGTTCTAATAAGAACGTATGCCTGCATTAAAAAGTGGATTAAACTGTTTAATTTGCAATAAAGGCGCTCAAAAATACATTAAAGTCTAAAAATGCCTGTAATAGCTGAACGCCGTGGATTGAGAGGTACCCATATTAACTTTTATGTACGAAGCAATAACAGTTTTTCACGGCTACATAATAAAATGACACCGTTTTATGGTTTACGGCGACAATTTATGACAACGTGATAATATTAATTTAGCCATCAAAATTCCAAGGCGTTAACATAATATTGTAGCTATTACTATGATCAATGGGCTAAATCTCATACTTTAAAATTCCCCATTTTTAAGTTTATTCACGAAACTTTTATAAAGTATTTCCCTAAAATAATTACAATACAGTTTTAATTTCATTTACTTAAATAGCATTCACTTCAATTTTTAATTATCACAACTATTTTTAAAGTAATTCGGTTTTACCGGAAACAAATCATTTAAACCCCGTAAAAAATATAAATTGGGTGGGAGTAACCAAAATCGTATAAGTCGTAATTTAAAAACAATAAAATAAATACGGAATTTAAACACAAACATTATTTAATTTGATTTTATTTCAATACATTTATATATTTACGCTCATTACAGGATTTTACAAGGACCTTTACAAACAATATTATAAAGGTTTACGTAACAATTGGAAGATCCTAGAATAGTTCTAGCTTCTTGTTGAATATAGCCTAGCATCCAATTAGACAACAGCCCGCCACACGGCAGCCTATAACAGAAGTCCTTTCAAAGGTCACAATAATCAACCAAAGAGGGCTAGCGGACAGATAATTACTGGCCGCATAGAACAGGGTAGCGCGAAGCGACTCCTCGCCGACACACGTCCAGTCCGACCTCCGAGTTATCACCTGCGTGCTCCGTTGGAGCCCGCGGCTCGGTTCATTTATTACATCATTCGAGTCCGCCATTGGAAACATCAATTGCATGAGGGTCTGAGGCCCCTAGCAGATTGTTCCCATTTTACCTTAAACAACTAAGATGGTGGGTGACCTGTTATTAGCTATTAAACTCAGTGTGGAGATATCCAACGCCTGTGCTCTTGTACGCTGCCTACGCAGACAACCCCGGCCATGGCGTCAGTGTACCAACATCCTCAAGTAAGCTGCCCAAACCTTCCGTCTTTTTATGTGCTGTACTTGTTTGTTTACCCTAATTAACTAGCCCGGTTAGAATTCCATCAGAGAGAGGAGTAGTCTAACTCTAGAACAGAATAGGTGCCAACTACTTGGCGTACCCTGTACATAACCTATATGACTATGTTTTTGTCACAATAAATTCTCAACTGAAGTACGCCATCTCTTCATTTAAAGTAGAATAGAATGCCTCTCCTCCAATTATAAGGCCGCCTGCCAACTAATATGATCCTGAGAGAGAGGAAACCTCCTTGCTGTACCGATTCTGAGCTATTTGTCCTGAAGACGCCGGAACCCGCCTAAAATACTATCACCGGGTAAGTCGCACTGTTATCATTATCTCCCCCTCTCATTTGCCTACGGCTCTCCTCTCAGCATCCCCCATTTCCACCACTCTTTCCTAACTGTAATACTGCCGCCCCACGTGGCTTTCACCATATATAATACTGGCGATCATCGTGGTGCTGGTTCCTTCCCGACCTCCTCATCTTTTTCCGCAGTTCCCACTCCTAATACAGCTTCCTTTTCTATATAATACTACTTATGTATTATGACAGGTAACACGAAAAGAAACAACATAATTTTAAGCCTTTCTACAGAGTTTGGTTTCAAATAACCTAGGTCTAAATAATATTGAGACGCTGAAGTTGAATTATCACAATAAAATGGTAGGTACTGTCTTGTCCTACCAGGTACACGAAAATCAATGCAATATCGCAGTTCACGGAAATAAAGCATTGAATTAACAATCTCAATTAAACATGTTAAATCGTAAATAATTCTACGTTCAGATATTTTTTTCTAAATTTAATGAATAATGAAGATAATCGTAGTCTATGCATTCTTTAGGAATAACACGTAAAATTTACGTATATTAAGAATTTACGTTGAGTTCTTTCAATAGAGTTTGAATGAACTTCATGATTCGGAGACCAAATTGTGGAATTGTATTCGATGTGACTCCTCACTAGTGACATATACAACAGAATTATATGGAGTTCTACCAATTTAACACAATGACATTTAACAAAGCTGATATGTGCTCGTACAAACATTTTCTTGCATAGTTTTTAGGACATTATGCCGTGTTGGGCTTGTACACACATGATTCTTTTATTTTTGGTGCTCTGTACGAGGATAGGTGGAATTGTTTTAATCATTAAAAAAATGCTATGGGACATATTCATTAAACTATTCATTTCTTTTTTAAATTTTTCCGCTTCACAATAGCAACACTGCCCGGAACAAGTGATATGTGATTTTGGCAACTCCATTTATAGTCAGATTTTGTAAGGTGGAATGAAACAAGGGCAGGGAAGAAGAAGAACAGTGGTAGAGGATGGTTGAAAAACATATTTTTAAATTGTGGGTAGTATTTTCCAAGAAGAGTCCCAACTACCTGCTACCACCAGATAGGGATAATTTTGAGAATGTTATCAGGAAGTAGAGAGAATAGAGAGATTGGTAAATGGAAATTGGAAAGCAATTGATATCATTTTATCTTTAATCATTGAAAAAGCCCTTAATTCAAAATTTTGTTTAAGAACAGTTTTGTATTTGAAAATATTTAATTCGGATTAAAGAGAAATATTTTAAAACACGTTACGCAAAATATAATGAATTCCGAACTCATTAAGTAAATTAAGGGAACCTATTCGACCACTCATCGTGTTATAAAAACTTCGGAAACTACTTAGATTACTAATGGGCTTTTGAAGGTAGGCGCGGCTCCCAAACACGCTAATATCCTCCCTAACTACACGACCCTATCCCCCTTAATAATATAAGAACCTTATCGGGTAAGGGCAACCCGGGGTACTTCCTCCACAACACACCCCACCCCATACTCTCCTGGCGGGGTCGGTAGGGTAGGGTCTGTACAAACTTTATTCCAGCGGGAAAACAAATTCATATTTACGCTGGAGACCCGTTCCACCTTACGGGTTACCACAAGGACAACTATTCTACCCTCAATTTGTAAGGAAACCCTTGATGTGTGTAAAAAGTTTTCATTAATATATGTAAAGATGTGAGCATCCTCGTAAATTGTTGCCT